>PVHX01000161.1:191719-395999 GCA_004024805.1 Geosciurus inauris
ACCCCTATCTCTCACCATGCACAAAATTCAACTCAAAGTGGATCAAGGACCTGGGAATCAGACCAGAAACCCAACGTCTAATAGAAGAAAAAATAGGCCCAAATCTTCATCATGTCGGATTAGGACCATACTTCCTTAACAAGACTCCTATAGCACAACAAGTAAAATCAAGAATCAACAAATGGGATGGATTCAAACTTAAGGCAGATTCTGTAGCAATCACAGTACCCAACCTGAATGGATGTTCAGACATGCCAAGTGAGGCTAAGATTAGGAATATTTTGAGAATCTAAAGGCAATGGAGATATCTGAATATCTGTCTATGTAAAGGAAGGTAAGGACTTCTGGAGGGTCAGTGCTGAAGAGGACTGGACTCTGAAAACAGTAACGAATCCGATGTCAGGAAGTGCCATCTCTGTTTTGCTTGGGGCTAGTCCTCCTATTAATATTTCTGTTGTAAGCCAATGATTACGTGACTCTTCTTTGGTCATCTGTATATGTTAGATATCATGGACACTGTAGCTTGTCATGTGGCTTTAGCACAGTGAGAGAAGAAACTGCAATCTAACACTCCCTTAATTAGACTCTGAACATTCAAAATCATTCTGCTTCGTCTTTGCTTCCCTTTCATTCCTTTAGGCAATTAAATGTGTCATGCTACAAAAGTAGTCCCTAGATCAAAAGGGCTTTTTGATGTTTCAGAGTCTCATTTCTCTCTTGGGTCAATTTCATATGGTTTATGTATGGGGTGGGGCTCTGGACGCACCATTGCTTGTTAGAAAATACCTAGAAACTTCCTGGTATTTTATGAGGACAGCAAACCTTCAGTATGCCAAAGAAGAGAATAAAAAAGAATTTGAGGAATGCAATGTAATTTCCCTGGTTTCAATAAAAGTTGAGAAATTATAAACTTCCAGGTTGTCTGACTTGCACGTCTTCATGTCCTAGGCAATGCTCGGGCTGTCAAGAAGAACTCAGACATAAGGAAACATTCTACATGATGTTTTGGTACTTTTTTTTAATACTTTCTTTTAAAACTTGTTATTTGTATTCTTACCTGACTTTTAAATGAGCATGAATTTAATAATAGCAACAAAAAAATGCTTATTTATGCTCTCTTTCTGTTCCACCTGCAAGTTAGATTTATAGCTTCCATTGGGGACTCTCTATGAGGGAGGTCACGGGGCTTTCCCTCTCAGTTTATAGTCATCATTGGGAAAGGGGAATATGGATGTCTTGTCTTGTGTCCTACAAGAAGGTGGTGTTCCTTATCCCTGCATCATCTGTGAGTGTTCCTTGACTGCAGAGATTTTGTGACTAGATATAACTATCTGCTTGTTGTTCCTGCAGGTTCTCTGTCCACTGTTCTGGTCTAAATATGTGTCTCCTCAAGTTCACATGTTGAAACATGGGCCCTGATGTGAAAATATGAAGCAGTGGGGCCTTTGGGTGGTCACAGCTCATGAGGGCAGAAACCCTACTGGATGGGACTAGTGTCCTGATACAGCAGACCTCTGAGAGCTGTCTCACCCCTCACACTGCATGAGGACACCCCTGGAAGGCAGTGTGTAGGAGGAGCAGCCTCACCAGATGCTGATCCATTGCTGCCTTGATCTTGAACTTTCCAACCTCCAGAACTGTGAGACTGAGATGTTTGTGATTTATAAGCCAACCAGTCTGTGGCATTTTGTTGTAGCAGCTTGAATAGACTGATACTTTCACTCTTCCTCTCACCTATACCATGCCTGGAGACCTTCAGGCTTCTAGTTGAGTTTGGCCAGTGGGAGGTCACAGAAGAATCTGAAAGGTGGGAGGAGAAAGAGGCTGGGATATTCTTTCTCCCCACTTCTTCTCACCATGGCTACACTCATTTTGGACAGTTATAACTGGATTCTGCAGGAATAATGGGTTCCTCTCTTTCTAGGCCCTGAATGAATCACTATTCCTTCTTAGTGTCTTTAAACCTTTTAGTAACTCTTTACATATTGTCTTGCTTAATTAATTGTCTCTGGTAATTCTTCTTCCTTGGTCCATGGAGGATGCAAAACTTGTTACCGAGCCTAGACTTAAGAAAATGACTTTCAAAACGGGATTGTGGAATTGTATCACTCATACATTTGGTAGACTCACAAAATAATATCAGGATTACTCAAGTTTATCTGGGTGGTACCATGGGGTGGAAGGAAGGAGGAGTTCTCCATAGACCAATACACTGTGACACAGACACTTGTGGAGTCTATTAGTTATCCGTTATTACACAACAAGTAACCCCAAAACTGAGTGATCTAAAGCAGTAAGCAAGGATGATCTCAGTTTCTGTGGGTCAGGAGTGTCTTGGTCAGGTAGTTTCGCCATAAGAACTTCACTGAGGCCATCCACAGTCAAGATAATCTCTGGGCTGGAGCCTTCTGAAGGCTTACCTGGGCCTATGGGATCTGCTTCCAAAGCATCCCACAACAGTGAGTTTCAGTAGAAGATCTATTGAGTTAATCACAACCCAGGCTTCTCCACAGGGGCTGGCTGAGTATCCAGTAGCATGAAGCTGTGGTCCTAGAAAGAGGGTAGCAGGGAGGCCCTGCACCTATGATGGAGGTGTGTGATGTTGAGGGTACAAACCATCACTTCCATCTGTCTATCTGAGGCAAGCCACTGAGTTTAGCTTACACCTTCCCCTCTGAGGCAGGGGTTAGGTCTGAGCTTTTGAATAGAGCATCAAAAATTCTGTGGGCATATCCTAAACCTCTGCAGGTGACATCAGTCATCACTAAGATGGTACATGTCCTGCTGCTTCAGATGGGCTTGGAAATCTCCACATTTCAACAGACAGGGGATCAGTGTTGACAAAGTGACAACCTTGGACTCTGGTCTCCACACAAGTGAAGAATCAGAAGGCCTTTTTGATGACTTTGGCAGCTTGGCTCATCTCCTGTAATCTCAGGGCCAGCATAGCCAAGGGTGAAGTCTGAGGACTGTGTTGAGTGGCACAGGGATGCCAAGCCACGCAGATGCTCGGCTCTGCCATGGCTCTGTGCTGAGGTTCAGGCGCTGGCTGCGCAGGACTGGGATCTGAGATGTGCAGCAGAGACCTGTGGAAATACAGAGGAGTCTGAGGGTGTTAAAATTCTAGTTGTCAAACACTTGTTTCCTTCCAGAAAACCACCTTTCTTTTATACTTTTATACAATACAATGTCTTCAATGTCTTTCCCCGTAGTTGCTTCCTTAGAGGATCCTAATTCTTCGGGAGACCTAGTTCCCTGAGTTCCGACTGCCTCCTGGCCGACCACATATTCCCTTCTCCAACCACATTCAGTGTGTGGTGCTTTTGGTACGGGTATTGCTCTCTCTAGCCTTTAGTATCTGAATCTCCTCCTCTGCTGCCATCTTTCTCCCACGACCTCTTCCCCATACAGCAGGAGGATACCTCTTTATCCTTCACGTCTGAGTGTAGGATTATTTTCTCAAGGTTGCCTTTGTGAAATTTAGGGCAAGTTTTTCAATGAATAATTAAATGAATGAAGTCAGTAAATAATGAATGAGTATTCTCATAGATGGAAATACTGAATAGATGAATATAGAAATGTCAAGCAGATATGATAGGATTGGGTCAGATCTCTTATAAGCTTATATCTATAAGCTTAATAGTTTTTATCGTTTGGACAATGGAGCTGAGGTTTGCCAGGAACTTTATGTAAAGTGGAAGAGGCAAGGGATTAGAAGACAGGTTCATGGGGTAAAATGCCATTCTCTGCCAGGTGAGAAAAATAAAGATCCAGGAGGAGAAATGGACAGACAAGTGGAAGAGGACCTCCAGAAGACTGTGGCACAGAAAGAAAGAGGGGGAGGAAATGTCAGAGGAGGCGACGGCAGTGTCAATGCTTGAGGGAACTGCACTGCATCCCTTCTAGAAATATATTATTTTTGGAAATACTTTATCTATTTTAAAAATGTATATTTTTTAAAAACCAGTTGTTTATATTTAAGGTGTACAATGGTAATTTTTGATCTACCTCATGAAATGATGCCTACAGAAAGTTAATATATTCACCTCCTCACATAGTTTTCTTTCTTTCATTTTTTCCTGCCAGAACAATTTTAAATCTACTACCTCAGCAGCAAATTTCTGGTTTATATTATGACTTTGTTAACTAGAGGCATCACTGGGTACCGTAGATCTCTAGACTTTTTCATGTTCTGTAATTGCATCTTTGGCTAACCGTTCGCCCTTCTCCAACCTCCCCTCTCCTGGCATTCACCATTCTGCTTTCTGTGTCTGTGTATTGACAGGTATTGGGTTCCACATAGAAGTGACATCATGCAGTGTTGTTTTTTTGTCTGGCTCATTTCACTTGCAGAACATCCTCTAGGTTCACCTGTGTTGGAGCAAATCACAGGATCTCCTTAATAAGGGTCAACAGCAACACCACTTAGCCTTCCCTCTGACTCCCTCCAAGCCAGCACGCCCTCCAGCCCTCCAGCTCCGTTTGGAGCTCCATCTCCTTCCTTGCGGGGACAGCCTCAGGAGTGGTTCCCATTTCTGGTCTGACTCTCCTCTAGTTCATCTTCTGCAAGGTGCCAGTCACCGCCACCTTCACCAGATGGAAAGTAAACCACGTGCGCTCTAAAATCTGTGGTGATGGTTACGCCACCCTGTGAATATTTAGGAAGCAATAAATTGTACTCTTTAATTGGGTGAGCGGTATCATATGTGAATTAACAAATCTACTGCAAAAGTAAATAATGGGGCCAAAGCCACATATTACTTTGAATGAGAGGGAGAAGTGAAGAGTGCTTCGAGTCAGAAGTGGAGGACAGGGGAGTGCCCGGGAGCGGGCTGGAGCTGATTCCATAAGTGCAAGAAGGAGATGGGAGGTGGACATGGGGCGAGGGTGCCTCTTGCTTCAGGGTGGGCGAGACAGAAGGAGAAGTGCAGGAGGTGGCCAAGAAAGAGGAAGGCGACCGCCCCACTGCACCTTGCTGGCACTTGGAGGCTGGGATGGGTGGCCTATTGAGAGCCATGCTCGGAGAAGGCCGTCCACCTACGGGCTGGGCTTCCCAAGGGCTCTGGACTGATAAGGGCACCGCTGTCGGCTTGTCCTAGGTCAGTGGTTGTGGATTCCGCTGATCCTTTTCACCTTGCAGTGGGCAACACGGTAGGCAGGCAGAATGTTGGGTTTTGTTTTTTTTTTTTTGGTACCAGGGATTGAACTCAGGGGCACTCGACCACTGAACCACATCCCCGAACCCCATTTTGTGTGTTATGTAGAGACAGGGTCTCACTGAGTTGCTTAGCCCCTCGCCATTGCTGAGGCTGGCTTTGAACTTACGATCCTCCTGTCTCTGCCTCCCAAAGTGCTGGGATTACAGGCGTGTGCCACCGCGCCCAGCAGTTTTATATGGAAGCTTTCAGTTATTTCTTAGATGTCCCAGGTTAAGGCTACTCTTTCTGGCACAAATTGTTTATTTCCCTGAGGACTGGAATCCTTCTTAGACTGAACATAGCATAATAACTTGTAAACTGTTAAGCTTACGTTTTCCATTATGAATTTTTTCTCTTCTTTAGAAATTATACTTCCCATAAAATGTTAATTTCAGTAGACATGAGGTATTTGGCAATGACTGACAAATACTTTATTTCAATGGTTTTAAAGACATGCTTACAGGAAATGAGAAAGGCAGACAGAAAATTCCAGAGGGAACCAAGGTCACACTCCTGGACAAGTAGGAGACAGGTTTCACTTTGCTGTCACAGGAGGATTTAAAAAATGTATTGTACAGGCTTGTGGTGTTTGTGTAGGAATTGAAACCTACAGGCATACCGGCACGAAAATGGTGATCAGCAGGATTCAACACTTAACCAAGAAGTTGTAACATTTCAAAAATTACCAGACTCACCATGTGCTCTCTGTGCCCAGATGTAAGGTGTGTCAAGACATTATGTGTAAATAAATAACTTGAATACAAACAGAATTATTGAAGTAGACAATTTTTGAAGCAGAAAAAGGAATTATCAGGGGTCTACTTTCCTCTCATTTCCTGATGAATTTATATAGACGTGAGCCTCCTAAGACTCATTCATCTTTACTTTCCCACGATGCCATCACTCTTTCCTTCCCTCTTCCTATGTTTTTTTTCCCCACTTTCTCCAGCTTTCTTTTGTTATCTGTCTTTGTCACTTGTGGTTTTGCTTCTTAGAGGATCCTAGTAGTATTTTCAATATCATTAATTTCTTAGTTTAGGTACAGGGATTACTTAGAAGCATGTTATTAAAATTCAAAACATTTTATTTTTAAATAGGGCTTATATTTAGGGCAGTTTTAGATTTACAGGAAAATTTAGAGTAGCTTTCCCTCATTATTGACACCTCACAGTAAGTTACGTTTGTTACAGATCATCAACAGTCATTTACTTGAGTTCCTTAGATTTTGTCTACGACTGTTCTGTTCCAGGTTCCCATGCAGGTCACCACACACACCAGTCAGCCATCATGTCTCCTTTGGATTGTCTTTGGTGGTGACATTTTCTCAGACTGTCCTTGTTTTTGATGACCTTGGCAGTCTTGAGGAGTGGTATAGGAATATTGTAGGGAGCCCTCCTTGAGTCAACCTGATGTTCATTGTATGATTAGGTTGGTTATAGATGCTGGGGAATGTCTACAAGGTGCCACTTTGTCAGGTTCTATCAAGGATGTGAACCACCACTGTGATGGCTTCTCCACACGTTCCTCTTTTCCACTCTGTCCTTACTGCGCCTTTTGGGGGACGTCACTAAGAGCCACACGCACGGAAGGAGCAGTCATTGGTACTCTTGCACCTCCTGGTGTCTCTGCAAATCATTTAGAATTCTTCTGCATAATAGGTTTATTTCTTTTTCCTTTTGATTTTTTTCATTTTTTAATTTATAACAGTATGGATATACATTTAGTACTTTGGGTGATAATCTAATACAATTTTATTCCAAACAGATATGTTGTCATTTTAAGGCTTATTTTTACATAATTGTACTATAATCAGGTAATTAGATGCCTCCTATGACATCAATTCTTTTTTTAAATTTTTTTTAGTTGTTGATGAATCTTTATTTTATTCATTTATTATTTGTATGTGGTGCTGAGGATTGAACCCAGTGCCTCATGCATGCTAAGCAAGCACTCTACCACTGAGCTATAGCCCCAGCCTCCTATGACATCAATTTTTTGAAATTTATTGACAACTCCTTTGATGCCTAGCGTAAGTTCAAGTTAGGTATTCATGTAAAATTAATGTGTTCTCCAGGTGCAATGTACCATATCTGATAATTTTATCAGTTTTAATTTTTCAAGTTTTCCTTTATTTGCTTATATTTTTATCCTCATTGATTTACCATTTACTGAAAGGGATGTGTTACATTATTTTTAGTATAATGAATTTGTCAGTTATTTTTTTGTGGAGAGTAAGATGATAAAGTTTTGCTTTACCTACTTTTCAGCTGTGAAATATCAGTTTTGGGAGAACATAGGGTGCCACCTACTGCAGGTGGATGTCTGGGGATCGTGGACAGTGCCACCTGGCACAGGTGCAAGTCTCAGAGAGAAGGCTGGTGTTGGTGCTGTTTCCTTCACCCTGGACTACCTTGAACGAGAGTTCCTGAACCCGGGTCGAGCTGGACAGGCCATGGCACTGTGTTCCAGGAGAGAGTGCTGTTGCTTCACTCCCCTTGCGTATGCGGCAAAGCAATGACATCTCTGTCTGGAGAAACAGGCACCTTGTGCTTAGAAATCAAAGAGTCTGAGTTAGGTGGCAGTATTCCAGGAATAGAGGGAAACCCCATAAGTTACCTGCAAATCTTTTTCCGGGGTGATGTCCTAGCCCCATGGGAAACTGGGGATGAGTGGGAGATGGAGGTCTCATAGAAGTTGGCTGTTACTCATTTTCCTTCTGATGTACCCTCTCCAGAATCCAGTACAGTGTTGAATGCTGATTGGGGGAAGAAGTGTCCTATTCTCATGCTGCTCCTGACCTCAGGGGAAGCTGTCAGTCTTTCACCATTAAGTGTGACGTCAGTCGTGAGATTTTCAGAACCACCTTTCATCTCATTGAGGACGTTACTTTTTATCTGTACTATGTTGAGAGTTTCTGTCATGAAGGGATGTTGTCAAAAGCTTTTTCTTTATCTGTTGGGATGAACGTGTGGGTTTGGTATTTTATTAATATGATGAATTATATTAATATTCTCATGTTCAACCATGTTTGCATTCCTGGGAGAAATCCCATTGGTCATGGTGTATAATATTTTTAATATGTTGTGAGATAGTTTGCTAGTATTTTGTTGATGATTTTCCTATTAATATATATGAGTCTTATTGATCAGTGCTTTTCTTCTGATGTCTTTGATTTTGGGACTAGGCTGATAATGCTGGTTTTACAAAATGAGTTGGGATGTGTTTTCTTATTTTCAATTTTTTTGATGAGCGTTGTCCTTTTGAGCTGCAGTTTTATTAAAATCTATCTTATCAGGGTTGGAAATAGTCTGGGCTTCTTAAAAATCCGTTCTCTATTTGTTTCCCAGGCTGCCTTAGCATACTATCTGGTTGGCTTATGACAGAAATGTATTCTCTGCAGAAGTGGAGAGGGAAGACCAGGATCCAGACATACGCAGGGCAGGGCTGTGCTCCCCGTGGATGCTCTTGCAGGTATGTAGGGGGGTCCCCTCTCCTAGCTTTTGTTGGCTGCTGACCTTCCTTGGCATTTCCTGGCCTCCCTCTGCCTCATTCCACCTTCCGCCTCTATGTTCATCGCAGGACTTCTTCATTGGGTGTCTATTTTTGTGGTCAAATCTTGCTCTTCCTGCAAGGACACCAATCACTGGGGCAGGGAAGGGCTCATGTACCTGATAAGCCCTATATCCAAATAAAGTGCATGGGCAGACATGGGCTAGGACTAAAGTGCCTCTCTTGGGAGTACGTGCATCCAACCATGCTCATCTCTGTGCTGCACTGCGTGAAGGTGACTCCTCCACTGAGATAACGTGTTTTCATGTTTCCATGTTTTAATTTCTCTAATGTGTCTAATGAGTAAGTTGTTCAACTCTGTGTTTCAGTTAATTACTTCTTTTTTGTCATTGCAAACTTTTCATCTATAAAAATCCTTTTACCAAATCTGCAAGCCCATTTGAATATTCACCTCTATATGATCATTTTTCTTTCTTTGTCACATACATTGTAGCTGTTATGTTTCTGTATATCAGCCATTTGAGTGTCTTGTGTATTTATGGATTTGATTTTTGTGGTATTTCAATTGGGGTGGCTTGTTTTCAGTCTTTACTGATTTTTATTTTATTTCAATGTCTCTGATGTCTCGCTCCTTAGAACTGTACCTGTGGTGGTGTTTCTTTATGGTCTGGCATTTAAATTGTGTTCAATTGAGTTATATCCTTGTTTCTTCTGTTGGGCACTGGAGCACTACCATGCTAAGGTCACTGAATTTAATTGCAAATTACATTTTGCTAGAATACTAGAGACCTCTAAATATCTGTATGAAAATATACTTGTATTTGAGGATTTTCACAGATGACTTTTTTGGAATCCTCTTTACCCAGATCTAAGGCCAGGACAGGAACATCTGCCTGCAGCCTGCCTTATTTTCCTTTCTTTCATTCTCCTCTCTTCTTCCTTTCTCTCAATTTCTTTTTGATTGACAGATAACATCGTATGTGCTTATGCACATGGTGTGAAACGCACATACATTGTGCAATGTGAATCCAGCTGGTTGACACAGGCGGCACCTCATGTAGCTATGTGAGTGACAGCACTTAACTCTACTCCCTCAGCACTGTTTACTATTGTCTGCATGTGGTGCATAGATCTCCTGAACTATTATTCCTCCTGGCTATAATATTTTGTCCTTTGACCAACAACTCCCCAACGCCTCCTCCCAGCTTCCTTCACCTCTGGCAAGTGCCCTACTCTCTGCTCTCTTCTTCATCTTCTAGTTCACACTTTGAGTTTTATATTTTAGCATTCTAGAATTTTCTGGAATATCTGATACAATATCTCATGTTGCTATTCTTTGCATTCTTGGCCTCAAGTTTAAAACACTAGAAAAACTAGGGATAGAAGGAACGTACCTCAACATGATAAAGGCTATATACGACATATCCGAGGCCAACCTCATATTGAATCTGAAGTTTTCAATTGAAAAACTGAAAACTTTTCCCCTAAAAAAAGAAACAAGACAAGGATGCCCACTTTCACCACTCCTGTTCAGCATAATCTTTGAAATGTGTTCTTTCTTATTAGCTAACTGACACTAGGGTAAAGGATTATGGTCTCCCTAGTAAGGGAAATTTAAAAATTATGTGTATTTTAATGTGAATCTTCTGCCAATTTTTGCAGTTGAATGGAGTAGAGCTGGTAGAAATTAAAATCAGCTTTTATGTTAGATTAACTTGACCATGGAGTTTTAGAAAACTTTGCTTTTAGTTTTGGCATTTTCTTTTTCATGAAAGTATTTGATCATTCTTTTAATAATTAGAAGTTCATAGTGCTGTGTCACATGACAGCAAAAATCTATTTGACATATATTCACTAGAACTAACTTCATTTTTACTTTGGAAAATAATAATTCTCTTCAGTGCTTAAGCCACTGCTTTTCATCATCTCGCTTCGACTTACTGTAAACAGATACATCAAATCCCATCCATCTCGTGAGGAGGCTTATTTTATTCTTCTGGTGACTTTTCTGGTGAATTGAACATATATGACACAGAGCTAAGGAGAGATATTAGTGTATTGCTGTTAAGCAGCTATATGTGCAAATTATAGACAAACTAGTATTTAGGAAGTGCTTCATCTGTCTGTCAGACATGTGCTGAATTTCTGTCAGTGTTACTTAAGAGTAAACTGAGCTCAGAGCGGTTGGTTTCCTCCGTGCTCCACAGTAAATGAGGGGTTCACATTGGTGCAGTGTCAGTGAGGTTACACACCACACCCACGCATGAGAGGACTCACGTCACACAAACACCTAAGAAAGAAGCCATCTTGGTTGGAGGGATGATATTTTTTAAGCAAAATTAATTCTTGTGACTATTTTCTAACTTTTTAAAATACATTGAGTTAGGCTAAAAAAAGGATTTAGACATCTTTTTCAAGCTCTTGATTTGTGTCTTCTTAAACTTACTACATTTTTATTAATAAATATTTTAGCTCAATGTAGCATTCCTAGTTTTCAGTTCTTGGTGTTTGGGAGGCAAAAAAAAGTTAATCAAAAGGTGTGAAAAACCTAACTGTATTTTCTTTCTGTCATCCAAGGGCTTTGCCCAGACTGCAGCTATTTTTAAGCAACAAAGGACACAAGTTTATTATTTATTCCTTTTATCACCCATGTGTCTTAATAAGAAAGAGTGCTTATGGCTTAGCTTGATTGAGTCTGAAATAATAGTTTGCATGTGCTTCATCTTGATTCAAAAGATTGATTGAACAATTATTCTAAAGAAAATTTCAGTTAATGAAGTGTTTTTCCTCATGTCAGTTGGACTTTTTGCTGCTGTGAACATCAGCATTTTCCCCTCCTGGGCACCCTGGCGTGTTTTCCGTTTGCTCCGCACTCAGGCACACAGGAGTGGAAGTGATGTGCGCAGAGTGGACATCGCACTCTTGCTCCTCCTGCCCACCCCTTCCCCATTGCCTCAGTGTCTCCATCTGACTCCCAGGCAGCCCCACCTGCACCTCTGCCAGCTGCCAGGCACAGTTTACTGAATTCGTTTTAATGTCCCAGGTCAGTGGTGACAACTCTACACCACTACATCATTTAGTCTTCAAAATAACAAGACAAAGTAAGTATCTGCATCACAGCCTCACAGAGCAACAAGCCATATTTCAGAGGCCACGACACAGTGCACTTTCAGCTTCAAATGTTTTGCAGCCAGTCCGTAATTGGGGAGAAAAATGCACGTGAGAAGTCATAAAGGAACATTGCTGTGTTGAGGAGAGCTGGAAATTATGTGTAGATTATGTGTAAATATCTGACTTGCAACACCAACTGTGCCACTGTCTTTGAAAACACACCTTAAATGAAGCTTTCTTTAATATAACACACATGCATTAAAATATTTATAAAAGGAGATTTTATAATGAGCAAGTAAATGAATTCCAAGAGATCATTGTATGGAATATATCTTATGGCTGTTGATTCACCTTTAAGTCCTACTATATATGAATAATAACATTATACGTTACCATAGAAAACTCACTGGACAAGAATTTATGTGCTTCTCTCTCTGTAAGTTAGAAAACAACTTTTACAATGTTTTTCATCATTATTTTTGACTCAGGCATTACTTTCCACACTTTTGTCTTAATTCAACCAGTTTATTTTGTTCTACTTGCTTTCTTCACTGCTATTTTTTATTTTGGCACATTTTAGTTTGGGCATCTATGCTTATTCTTATGTGTCTTCTATAAATTTTTGCATGTTTTATGAATTCAAAATCTTTATCAAAATATAATTTCCTCATGACATACAGTGGGATTGAATTTTAAGTGTGAGAGATTTTAATAATGGGGCATTGGCAGTGCACCATTCTGATGTAATGTGTTTTTGAAAAATATCCAAGAAAAAATAAGATTTGTAAATGGCTGCATCTTTGCTCTCAGCCCCCTCCATTCCTACTCTCGTCACTGACACTGCCATATTCCTTTTCTTTACTGCTGAATAGTGTCCTCTTTCCTGGCCTTCCCTCGGTCCTCTGCTCTGATTCATCTGCTGTTCTGTGCCTAGAGATTTGTCTTAAGTATAAATTTCCTAATCTCACTCCATTACCTTCAGAATGGTTTTATTTCTTACGCTAGACATTTGTCCATTTCACACATTCCATCACATATTTCATTTTCCACCTATTTTTATCCCCGTATTTTTTTAGCGTTCTCAAACCACACTGTAGCTTTGCCTGCTGGCTATCACCACGCCCACGTTGCGGCCACGCCCACAAAGCCCCGCCCCTCCCAGCACCCATGCCCCTCCCCCTTAACCCTACACACCAGCTTCCACTGGCTTTGAAAACCCTGCCTTTTCATGCCTTCTGCTTCTGTGCAGGTAAATTTCTCCACCACATGTGCCCTCCTCCCCACAACTTTGCTCTGCCTCTGCTGGTCCAGGCCTTTCCCCTCTGGGGTGGCCTCTTCCTGGAGCATACCCTGGGTTCGGGAGGCAGCCCTTTCTTCCAGCAGCGCTCTGGAGATGGGATCGCAGCGTGCACAGTGCATTTGATCGGTGCGCTACTTACTCTCTTTATTCTTAAACCAAGTCTCTCATTTGGCTCTTCGCATTCGGCACAGTGCTCAGAATCCACTATGTACTCAGCAAGTGTTTCCTCACTCTCTGGGAGACCCAATGGCAGGTATTTCGGGCTAGTCTCCCACAATTTCAGCACTTTTCTCAAGCCACGGAGCTTCCCTGGAGATCTGTGGGGCTCTTGCCTTCCTACCTTCTCGTTCCAGTATCACCTAGACGAGGAAGGAGAAGTGGCTGCCTTGATGTTTCCCTTACTCCCTGTTTTCCAACCATGGCTGCCTGAGGAGACAATGCTGAGACCCTCTAATGACTTTTTATTTCTAAATCAATTTAAAGGAATGAGTAGATGCGCTACCCTTGTTCTTCCTTTCAATATTTGGCCAATTTTCTAACTCGATTCCCCCCAGTTTCCCTGCACACGCTATTTCCACTCAACTTCCATGCGTGATATATTCTATTAATATTCTCTCCACTCAAGCCTACAGAGTGTGTATCGCTTCACTGATCATCTGGAAGGGGAGGTTGCTTGGAAATAGAGCTTGATTATTTCTGAGGTGAAAGGCGCTACGTGATAAGGGGTCTTACCTTTAGCTGGGCTCGTGGCCATCTCATTTCCTTGAAACCCTCAAAGTTGGAGCCTCTAAGAATTGTGCATGTGTGATGTCTCTTTGCGCTTTGGAAAAACAGTTTTTATGAGAATCCAGAGCATTCTTCAAGCAGATTAGATTGGTCAAGAGCACGCTAGGCTGGGTAATTTTTTCAGGAGGTTAAGGCACACTCCAAGTAATCTATATTCAGTCAGTCATGCATTCAAACACTATTTATTGAGTGTAATGGTGAGATTATTAAATATTCTTCATCTGTATAACAAATCTATTTACTGGGCAGTCACATTTCATATATCATGCACCTCATATCCTAGTGTTGAGTATCCAAACTTTTCGATGACATATATCCTTACTTCAGGTAATAACAACTGGCATAAATGGTGTTTGCTTACCAGAGGTGGGCCATCTATATAAGTAGATTCATGAGGCCTCTTGTTTGTCAAGCTTTGTGGTCATTCCTGGGTCTGCAAAAATGATGAAATGTATTTCCTAAGTCTCCTCCAGGGTCACTGCCTCACTTCCTCTTTGGAATGGCTACAGATTCTTCCAGATGAAGCAGGGAGCCTAGGCTGCTTTTTGCTCATTTGCATCAGGGCCAGGTCCCTGCTCCTCCCCTACTCTATTTTGTGCCTCCAGGGTGATGGCTACAGACTCTTTAGCATTGTGTCCCTGCCTTTAGCTGAAGACAGCCCATGGGCTGTGAATCAGAGGATGGCAAAGCATTATGGGGATGTGTGGAACCCACTTTTCCCTGTTTCATGTTGTCTGATGCTTTCCTCTGGGGCCACAGTTCCTCAGAGCTAGTTGCCATTTTCTCAGACATTTTATCTTACAAGTCCAGCCTCAGTTCCTGGCTGCTGCGGTTTCCTCTGCTGCTAATTTGTCAATGGCTCCCGTCGGGTCCCTTACTCCTAACCTTCAGTTCCCTCAGTTGAGTGTGCCATTTATTTCTTGCTGGGCCCCATGGCCTCATGGAATGAGACCTAAAGGTCTAAAAGAGATATTTCAGATAATCTGCTTAATCTCCTCTATTAGTTTCCTCAGATGTCATAACAAATGATCCAAAATTTGGTGGATTAAAACAACTGAAAGTTTCTGGAGGTGAGAAAAACAAAGTTGGGGTGGCAGCAGGGCCCACTTGCTCACAAGTCTCCGGGGGAGAATCCTTTCTGGGCTCTTCAAGCTTCTGGTGGCTACTGGTTCCCTGGCCCATGGAAGCATCACCATGGTCTGAACACAACCTGCTGTGTCTCCTGCAGTATCTGAACACAGCTTTCCCCATGGGTCTCTATGTGTAAGACCCCCTCTCCTTTCTCCTACAGAGACAGACATCAGTCATTGGATCCAGGCCAACCCTAAATTTAGATGCCTTCGTCTTGAGATACTTTAGTGGTTGCTTTCACAAAGGCATTATTTCCAAATAAGGTGTCACATGGTGAGGTTCTGAGTGGACATGAATTTTGAGGACAATATTCAAACTACTATTTCTCCACTCAAATAACCAAACTGCTATTTTAGCAGAAGAAATCATGGCATGCCTAATAAAAACAGATAAGTTAGTCACATAAGGGCAGCAGACAGTATGTCACCCACTTTGCTTTTAGTGGCTGAAATTACAAGTAGATGAGCAAAGAATGTTATTAGGAGCACTGGCAGTGTGCATTTATGTTCAAGATATAAATCTGTTTGGGGTTTGATGGACAACCCAATGATTATTTTGAAAAGAAGGACAGGTGGCTATTTCTCAGACTCCAGAGGCTCTGTGCTGTGAAGTTGTCAGGAGTCAGGAATGCAGGCTTCATCTACTCTGCTGTTCCTCTGTCCCTGGTGCACTATTCCCAGTGAGCTTGGCCATGCAATTCAAGATGGCTCGTCCCACATCTCCATTCTGATTTCCATGAGCAGGAAGGGTCCCAACAAGGGCACATGTCACTTCTGTTCATGTCTAGTTGGTCACAACTTTATTAACTGGCCCCCTATTGCTGCAGAAGCATCTGGGAAATAGGGAGGGCATGTTGTGCAGTAGTGGTTTCTGCTAAAAGTCAGGACTTCCTCCCTATTAAAAAAAACCACAAAGAATAGATTTTTGTGTCATAGTTAGCTTTTACTGTCACCTTGTACAAAACCTTCACAACCAATTTCTTAAGAATGTCTTTAAATCTTAAACACTTGCAGTATCTGCAGAGTTTTCTGCAAAAGTTTTATTAACTGCTTACAAGACATTTTTAGCAGATATTTTCTGTGCTTTCATAACCTGATGTGAAAACTACCATTTTTTTGTTTGTGAGGGGTTTATCATAACAACCGACCCCTCCATCATGTACAACTATAATGCACCAATAAAAATGTGGAGGGGAAACTAAAGAAAAGAAAAAGTTATAAAGTGCTAAAAAATATTAGTGGTATCAAAGACAAGTAAAGTCTTTGTCTTTCTGAAGAGAACAGACCACTAGTGGGGTAGAGAAATAATAATTGAAAAGATGAATGAATGAACTGCATGAAGTCATATAGTTTTAAATGTTGTTAAGAAAATGTAATGCATGAGAATATAAAAAAAAAAAGTGATGTTGGATGGAAATGTTTACTTTGGTTAAGATAATGTATTCCCTTAAAGTGTTTTAGCAACTGTGAAAGAAACATGTGGTAGAGAAAATCCTGTTTCCATTTTCAAATTAACAAAGTTCTCATTACTCAGTGATATTAGCAATAAACATTATGATTTCTGAAAACAAATGTCCCAAGGTCATTTGGTAGTATATCCAACCTGTGAATTTAGAGACTGAGTCTGGCCCCAGGGCTCTCTGTCCTTTCAATTCTTCTTCATTTCCTCAAATAGATCTTCTATAAGGTTATTTCCATTTCATTTTATGAAATATATAGTTGTGCAATTATCTTTTAAGATGAAGGTGGAAGATAATGATTTCATCCAACTGTAATTTTCATGCTGCATCACGCCACACTTCAAAGTTGATTTAGAAAATGTACAAGCCTCTTAGAAGTGAGAGATGAGAGGGGAGCTGAGATTCTCAGGTCCCACACCCTCCCCTGAGGCCCTGTGGGAGGACCCCTGGCTGCTGTGCTTGTAGAAGAAATGACTCAGTGAGGCAGGAGGGCCATGTGCAAACATGGAAGCCAGTCTGGAGGAGAGCAGAGGTTTCTTCACTGCATTGTGGGAAAGAACAGGCAGTGGGTACAGGCTGAAAATAATAATTCCTGGAACTCTGTAGTGCTTCCCATGCAGCAGGCACTATCGGTAGAAACTCAGGTACTCCTCACAGTACTAGATAGTACGAGGTACTATGATGACCCCAAATTCAGCAAGGAGGCAGCTGAAGCCCAGGTAGGTTAGGGTATTGGCTTCAGGGTTAGGGGCAGTGCTGTGATTCATGCCTGTGTAGTCTGGCTCCAAAGTCCCTCCTAAAAATACAACGTCAAGCAGCCTCTGGTTGACCTATTACCCCCTCACACAAACTGTGGCACTGGTTAATTAATTCAAAACAGGGTAAACTGGAAGAAAATCCCACCATCCTAAAACGTGAAAGTGAGGCCAGTATGATATGGTGAAGCAGTTGGTTCATCTCTCTCTTATTTTCTCTTTAGACACAAATCATGTAACCATCAAAACTTAAGCTTTAGAAGGCTAAAGAATAAAAGGAAAAACACTGAGATCAGTGTGATGGTTACATCTCATGTCCCTTAGGGAGGTGCTACTTAGGGGAGATGAAATCCAATCCAGAGGTCCAGTAACTTGCCAATCAACTAAGAGAATTCGACTGGGTTCAGCAGGCACCTGAGGGTCAGATAATCATACATATTGCTGAATCATAAAGCACAGATTTTCTGGAGTTTTTATTCTTAAGACAGACATTGCTTTACTAATTCAGATGACATATGAAGTCACTAGGGCCATCTTGAAGCCTCCGTCTCCCTACACCATGGTTGTAACTATGCCAGAAAACTGGCAATGTGGAAATTATTTCCAGCCATTTCCTGAGATGTGAGTCTACAAGTAGAAAGAGAAGAAGAGTCATTTACTAAGATGCAAACCCCATAGATTTGCCAATAAAATTTCTCAGGAGTATTACTCCAAACAAAGGACTTGTTTTTCAGAAAATTTCCAAACCTTTTGTACAGGTGCCCCTAATTTTCTAGACTAATACAAACCACTGGTCCAAGTCCTTCCACCCAAGAAAACAGAATGCACCTGGCTGCATGGGCACTTGCAGAGGCCTGTCCATGGCCCTTCCAGGGCTCACAGTGAATGTAACTGAATATGTGAAATCTTTCCAAAGCTTGGCACTGGGTTTGATGCCCAGGACATTGGAGCAGTTGGTCAATGAACACAGGTACGTGTGTTTCCCTTGCAGGACTTAATGGATTGCAAGCTGCCAGGCAGTGTATGAGGCCTTCCTGTCCTTTTTCTCTTAAATTAAAAATTGTATAATGTAAACACTGTTTTCCTTCTATTATTATTTACCATTCATGTTTGAAGTAGTTAGGCTTATCATTTATTCTCTGGACTCTAAGAACCTACAGAGTCTCACCTTATTGGAACTATACCTCAAGATTCTGAACTTGAACAGTGCTCTAAACATGTCCTTTCAGGAAAAATAACTGAATACATCTTTGGGTTGTCTCCCTTTGAGTCTGTGCATGAATGTGAATGATAGTTATGAGGAATCATTTTTATTATTTGGGATAAAGTGTGAATGTGAATGTGTGTCTTCAAGTGTGTACAAATTTGGCAAAACAACTGGATTTGCTGATAAGTGTTCCCTTTCTCAACACAGTAAGTCTACCCAACATTTCTGTCCCTCCCTGACATGGCTTCAGAGGTGTTTCCAACAAGGGTCCCATCCCTGATCTACCTCTGACGGTTTTTTGGAAGACACCTGATCCATGCTGGGCCAGACTAGACACTTCCCTGGATGTTTGAACTGGATGCCCTTTCTCTCCAGGACCTTGGACTTGCAATGTGTAAACTGAGGCACCAGGGAAGCGGATTGCAGAGTGGAGAGAGGGCAGAGTCAGGGAGGCGCAGGGCTGAGCTCTGCTTTTGCTTCTCCTGGTAGGCTGCAGCTTTCCTGCCTTTTAGCTCTGGAGAGATTGCTGCAGTCCTGAAACACCCTCCTATCACCAGCCTCAGTTCCTAACTAGGGTATCCTAATTGGAAGATGGAAATCTAGAGCGCTCTCAAGATGTCAGCTGTGATGCCAGCGACTCTGCCCTACAAACCTCTTACAGAAGGAACCACGCGCTCCCTCCAGGTTTACTCTAGTTTGCATTCCATAGTTTGCTCCATGAGAAGTATCACAAGCTGTCTCTTAAAGGAGGGCAGAGTTTGTTCGAGTGCTGGGCTGGGTCGTTGGGCAGGTAAGGTGCTCTTTCAAAGTGTCTCTATTGATCAGTCACAGATTCTCACCTTTCTCCAACTCACTGTTTTTCACATGGATTTTAGAATGACTTATACAAACTTCTATGCAGGATCACTCCTGGTTCTGCTCTTTTGCTTTCTCCTTTTACTCGTGTTAGACCAGAATTTTTTTATTTTGAGTACAGGAAAAATGCTGATTTTATGGTTTATACAAACTCTTAACTGCTTGCTAATGAGAGCTACATCTTGCACAGAACAAATTTTCAGTTCAGCCACTTGCACTGGAAGTCTAAGGAGGCTGTCTCCTCCCTCTCCTACCTCCAGCCTCCATAGCAAGTCACTTCCTTTCCATGTGCTTCCACCCACTGAAGGCCCCTCCATTCTGCACTTCCCCAACATCAAGATCACTAATCGCGTTTGTTTTCTGTCTCTTCTACCCACTATGTCTCTTCACACACTGATTCTGTGTCTTCATCTTGGACTTCTCATTCTGGATCCCTCTGTGGCTAACACTGGCTTTCCCCCAGTTTTACATAATTGAGGCATGATGAGGTGCCTATGTTCACATTTCTTTTTGCATTATATTGTAGAATATCCGACAGTAATCTGAACATAACCACCACTCTATGTACATGCTTTTGAGAGAGTTTACTTAGAAATCACATTAATAAATGCTTCTTATGTAAACCACCAACTGACAAAAAGCTGCAGAGGCGATGGGAGTCTATCAATAGTGAGTGTAAAGCTACAGTGTAAATATGAGGAATGAAGATGGTTTAATTATTTTGTTTAAAAAGAAAGGAATTTCCAATAAAGACAAATCTTCGAATAATTGTAACATCTAAAGCAAACATGCAGAAACGTTTCCAAGGACTGTGAATAATGAGTACATTTGTTTAAGTGCATTTGATTCAGCAATAGAATAATGATTTTTCATCTTTAGAAACAAAATAGGACACTTCAAATGCAGCATCTTGATTCAGAAGACAAATGCCTTTTTACCTTCCTCAATTCTACTTTCCAGTTACTAATGGGGAGAGATTTGAGAATGAGACCAACCATTCCTTTGTAATACTTTCATTAAATGCTCCATTTCCAGACTCATATTTCTCAAAATATGGCACACTTGGAATCACATAGTTTGCTAGTTAAAAAGGCAGATTCTGAAGCATGTTTCTCAAGTGCTGTATATTTTGGAAAAGACCTTTGGTAATTTACATGCACACTGAATTTTGAGGAACTCTATTCTGCCAAAGACTGCTGAATAGACATCAGCCAGATACCTCTCCACACAGAGTATTAAACAGCCAGAAGACTTAAGATGATTTTGGTCAAGTTCCTTAATTGCAGAGAGCACTGAAGGACAGTGAAAGCCGGTCAGTGCATTTAAGATTTGAGAAGCTCAGAGAGAGACCCAGCATAGGGCCATGCATGTGGTGGGAAAAAATCACTGTTACCAGTTATACTCCTGTGCAGAGACACCAGGAAAAACTATGTTGAGTTGTTAAAAGTTATTATTGGGAGAGTTCTTAGAACTCTCTCAATAAAGCTTAAAATTTAATGAAGTAAACCAGTCTAATGAGTGTTCTGCTGATTTTAAGTTTATGTTTCACTAACACCAGTCTGTTCCCTTAAAGAAAAAAGTGGTTTAATTCCTCATAACCACTCTACATCATTTTGGAAACTTTAGCATGTATGTTTTTCATGTTAGTATGTGCTTACAAAAGTCAGAGGCATCTGGAAAACAAATGGGAGAAGAGAAGGAAGATGGATTGCGGTTGTAATTTAATCTCCAGGTACTGACGATATCATAAACATCAAAACCCGTGAATTGAATTGCAAGTTTATAATCAATTTCTCCCCCTATCTATTATTCACCAGAGAATAAATGATGGCAGGAGGGTTTAAATCAGAGAGTTTTCCAGCAACAAGATTGGCAGATGAATGTAAACTACTTCTGAAACTTTTCTAAATGAAACAAACATTTACTGGTTAGAACAAGTCAATTTAGGATATTTTGTATTACAATCATGGCTAAACCATCAGTTTCCTTTATGAAAACAGAGTGAGAACTTCAGAACCAGCATTGCCAGGACTCCTGCTGTAATGAACTAATGTTTACACTTGAAATTCTGTGGTGATTTAAATCTCACCACCAGTAATTTCTTTAAAAACGGCTTCGCAATCTGGGATATTTTATTGCCATGAAGTCTTTAAACACATTACAAATCAATGATTATTTGTAGGTAGGATGATTCAAAATAAGATCTTATCTTTGAGTCATGATTTATAAAATACTAAATTCCTTCATGTGCCTTGATTCAGTGCGACACTGTAATAAAGAAGTGACAGATGTTAGCAAGGACATTCCGTATGTTACGCTGTGATAGTAGAGAGAGCATGCCTGTGTAAGGCCCCACAGGTAAGGCCCCTCTCTGGAGCTTGGATTTTGGAGGTAGCGTGGTGCTTGATCTGCTATGTGGTACCATGACTCAGAGTCACTCAGAATCATATGGCAGAGGATCTGCTTCGCCTTGTGATAAATATCAGGATGAATGCATGCCCTTTAAAGACCGCAACTGTGCCTCAGAATGAACACAGTACTACTCAGTCAGCACTCCTGAAAGCACTTTCAGATGGTAATTGTACATTGTGTGACACTGACCCTTGAATTTTTAGTGAGATGAAATCAAATCAGTGAAATTAATGAAAGTAATTACTTCTGAAGTAAAAGAAACTCTGATTTGGAAGAAAATGCAAGAGCTGCTTTTACTATTTTATACCTAAATTGTATCATGGGCTAGTGAGTGTCCAGAGGCAGCTACAAATATCTTCACGGAGAGTTCATTGTCTGGTCTATGTTTTTTCCTGTACTGAAACTGTTGTTAACTGGAGTGTCAAGATTTGTTTGTTTGCTGTTTGAATGTTCTGGAAGTGCGGATCAACTATCATTTTGTAATCTACTAGACTATGCTATGTAGATGTATTTTAATAGAAGAAAAGACCACTCAATGCTCCCTGCTGAACAAATTTCTTCTTCCTCTTCCTCTTCTCCTTCTCCTCCTCCTCCTCCTTCATCATCGGCTAGTAAATTATTTTGGTGTTTTCCGTGTGCCACGCACCACTTGAAGGACTTTACGTTTTAACTCATTTAACACAACAACCATATGAGATGGATTGTCTTATTATCCCATTTTACAGAGGAAGTAAATAATAAAATAAATCATGCATCTTGCTCATGGTTACACATCTAGACATTTTGTCTGGTTTAAATGCAGGGCATCTGTCTCCCAGGCACCTACTCACCAGGATATTCTGCATCTCATAAACTGGGATTAATTTCACTTCTTACATAAAAATTTACAAATCAAATGCATAAAAATCCAAGGTCATAGGAGATATTTTCTAATTATTCCAAAAGATATGCTTTGAGAATAGCATTCTTTATAGACAGGCACTATATTAGAGTTATCCATAGAAACAGAACCAAGACAATATCTGTCATCCATCTATCTACCTATCTTTCATCTATCTCTAATCTGAGATATTTATTTTATTTTAAGGAATTGGTTCATGACATTATGGGGATTTACAAGTTCAAATTTTGCAGAGCAAGCTAGCAGGCTGGAACTTTCCTTCTAGGTGTTTTATGGAACTTGAATTAAGTTTATGTATCACTTTGATCAGAATTGACATGTACTATTTTGAGGCACTCAATTTATTCTGTTGATATGTTTCTTAATTTATTTACATCTCTAATTTTTCTCATCAGTGTTTTACAGTTGAAGCATATAGATATTGTATGCATTTTGTCGAATGCATATGAAATATTTAGTTATCATGATAGCAACTTTAAATATGTTTTCCTTAAATTGGTTCCTGTGTGTTTATTGTTTTGTAGAGAAAACAATCAATCAATTTTTGTGTGTTATTCTTATATCCTGCAGCTTGCTAAACCACTTAGATCTAACTTCTTAGATCTAAGAGTTGTTTTACAGAATCTCAGATTGTCTATATAAATGATCATGTGCTCTGGAAATAAACAGCTTTATTTCTTTCCTTGCAGGCCTAATACCTTTCCATTTTCTTGCATTATTGCACTGGTTAGCACTGCCAGCCATGCTCCAAAGATTGGTGAGAGTGAACACCCTTGCCTGGTTCCCAGGCTGGGGCATAGTTTTGATCATTTTGTATGATTGCTATCCATGTGTGATTCTATAAAGTCAATTACCTTTACTCCTATTTTTCTGAAAGTTTTAATTTTGAATAGGAGTTGGATTTTTCAGCTGACTTCTATGGCAATTGATTTGATCATAGAATTATTCATTGGCTTAGTGCCATGGTGGATTATGTTAATTGGTTTTTAATATTAAAGCTGCATTCCATGACTTCCATAAATCTCATTTGCTTATTGTGTATATTTTATTTTGTGCAATGTTGGAGTTAGTTTTGTATTTTTTCTAAGTCCCATAACAATGTTCATCTAGTTTTCTTTCTTTTTTCCTCATTGTCTCAATTTTGATAATCATAGTCTTATCAAATGCATTGGGAAGTTCCCCTATAGTTTCTGCAAAGGATTATGTAAAGTTTATATAGACATTTGATAGAATTCTCCAGTGAAACATCTCAATATGTAAATTTATTTTCAAGGATATTGTAAATAATGGATTGAATTTCATTAATAGTTTAGGACTGTTCAAATGGTCAGTTTGCAATAGTTAAGTTTTGTAATTTGTGGTTTTCAAGAATTTGTCCAGTTTTTGGGGGTATTCTCATATTGTTTTACCCATAATTATACCTTTGACCATTCCTGATATTTGTGATGTGTACCTCTGTTTTCATTTTTGTCAGTATTGCTAAAGGTTTACAGTGTTATTCACTTTTAAAGAACCAGATTATTTCCATTAATTTCTATTTTCCTGGTTTTGATTTAACTGGTTTCTGTTCATATGTTTCTTATTGCTTTAGTGTTTGGCTTGGTGTTTATGTTTATTTATTTCATCGTATACTTAAGGTAGTAATTTACATTTTTTTATTTGGGAGCTTCACTTGTTTCTCACGTATTGAGTGGTATAAACTCCCTTGTCAGTACTGTTTTAGATGCAGCTCCATAATTGATTATTTACACCTTCATCTTCACTTCTTTGTATGAGTTTTCTTTCTTCTGAGACTTCATCTTTGGCCCCATGGATTATTTAAAATGTGTTATTTATTGTTATTTTTCATATGTTAAAAGATTTCCTGTTGTCATCCTGTCATTGATTTCTAGTTCAATTTCATCATGGTAGGATAACACCTTGAAGATTTAAAACAAATATAAATCTATATGGATGTGTGCATGTGTGTATGTGGAGGGGTATACAGAGGTATAGTCATCTACATATGTACATATATACACATATGTACATACACGCATATAGCTTTGTTTATGGCTCAGGATTTACCTGACTTGATGAAGGGCTCATGGTTGCTAAATTAAACAAAAAGTGCATTTTTGTGTTGATTAAAGAGCAGATGTTAATTGGATCCTGTCGAATGGTTGTTTACCGGATCTTCTGTATCTTCTAAATCCTCATATATTTTTATGTCCTGTAAATATCAGTCACTAAGTTGACAGGATATTGCTGTATCTTTGTTTCTAGTTATTCCTTTTGCTCTGTACTCTATTGCCTATGAACAGAGCTATTCCTGTTTTTTACTTAATTACTATTTGCATTAATGTTTTCCATTTTCTTACTTTCAACCTGCCTGTGCTATGAAATGTGAAGTGGTTCCGTCTAAACCACATATCATCAGGTCACAGTTCCATATCTACCCTCCTGTCTCTTTCTCCCATCCTTCTGGGATGCCAGTGCTTTGAATGGCAGATACTTTTGTGCATTCCCACAGGTCCTGACACCACCTTTCTAGTCTCTCTGATGTGTGCTGTTCAGACTGAGTGGATTTTACCATGTGTCCCTGCACTCACTGAATCTGTCCTTCGTCATCCATATTCTTCCTCTGAACTTCCCCCAAGTTCCTTTCTGTTACTGTATTGTCAACTCTATAATTTCCAATTTAGTTTTTTAAAATTCTATTTTGTGCTCAGATTTTGTATTTTTTGGGTAAACTTATGTGATCATTGAAGCATTTTTATGAGACACGTTTTTAAATCCTTGTCAGATATTTTCAACATGGGATTTGTCTCAATATTTGTTGATTGTCTTTTCTTATCGAGTTTTGGTTCCTGGATTCTTAGTTTTTGATTGTGTTCTAAACATTTTGTCTATTATGCCAGGACAGTGAGTCCTGCTTCGTATTCAGGAGGAAGTCATCATGTTTGTGTTGAGCACACATGTCCTAGCTCACTTTAGTGGGCTACATTGTGAGTGAGTTTAACTTTCAGGAACTTTGCTGCATCACTTTGGGTGCTTGTCTTTGGGTGCTTGTCTTTGGGTGCTTGGTCTTTGAGTGCTGCTTTGATTCCCAGGGGTCCTGCTGCTGCCTGAGCAAGCAGCAGTTGTTTCCTAGGGTTGGGCTGAGAAAGAACTGGGAGAGCCCAGGTTCCCCCACCAAGGGTTCCTGTCTAAGGCAAGCTCTTTTCAAAGAGTCATTTCCACCAATGACCAGGTTCAGGGCTGTGATTCCTCTTCTGAGCTTTCCAGCATGGCCCCACCCCTGTCCATGCAGTAGGTCTGAGCTTGACCCATACGTGTATGCATATTGCAGTGAAAATTGCAAATCCTGGGGCCAAGAGCAAAGAACTAACAAGATGTGCAGAAAACCTGAGACTGTGCCGCAGCTCTCTGTGCACCTGTGTGAGCAGTCCTTAGAGGGCGCATCTGAACTCCACCTGTGCACTATCCCCTTGTCCTGGAGCACAGTCCCCAGTGGGTGTTATTGTTTTCCTCTTCATGATTTCTGTCTAGGGTTAATCAAAATAATCCTCAGATGTGCCAGTAACACCAAGAGCTGCTAACACCACGAAGAGCTGCACCATGCCTCTTCCTGATTTCTATAACAAACCGAGTAAAAGCACTACCTCCAGGCTGCTCTGTAACAGGGCCATTGACTGTCTTTCAGAGGAGGAAGGGAGCCTCATCTCTGATAGAGGGTCTATTGTGCTGAGATCTCTGTGCCTTGGATAGACAGCTCTCTCTGGGTCACTTGTAGAAATGGAACCTCCTGTATCAGTGTTCACTAACCACCCGTTTCTCTGGGAAAAGGCTCAGGCTTGTGGGGCTTCCTGAGCCAGGATATTTGTTGTGGTAAGGGCCCTTTGGGTATGCCCACCTAATGACTTGGGTTTTCTGGGCCAGAAAGGGTTATTTTCACCCTAGAAGGATAAAGAAGTGTCTCTGGTGTATTAATTTTCTATTGTTGTCAACAGAAATCACTATTATCTTAGTGGCTTAAACAACCCCAATTAAAAATCCATGCCATTCTGAAGGTGAGAAGTCCCACACGCATGCTAGGAGGCTGAGGGCAGGGCTTAGCAGTGTGCTCCAGGGGTTCTGGACAGGACCACTTCCTTTGTCTTTTGTGGTCTCTGGAGACCAGGTGTGTTCCTTGCCTTGGCCCTTCTGCCACTCTAACGTAGCCAAGGTGCTCAAATGCTTCCTGAGCTGCTGCTCTCTGACCTCCCCGTCTCTGCCTCTTTTTCCACTATAAACCTGATTACATTGTCGCCACCTGGGCACACCCCAGCTTTATCACACACACACTTCCTTTGGATGTGGATGCAGACAAAGTCTTTCTAACCAGTGCACTTGGCCTCCGGCTGTGTTTAGGAGTGATAGAAGTCTCCAGGAGCAACAGGCTTCTCAAAATGGGACCCCTGTTGTGGTGGGACTGGGGTTGGTGCCACCTGGTGAGTCAGAGAGGTACCTCTGGGGCAGGGGACCCTGCTCAGAAGGGGGGTTCTTCCTCCAGCCATTTAGGCCACTTTTTTTTGGTACGGTGTTTATTTAATTTTTAAGTTTGGTTGAGTTGTAATTGACACATAAAAGTTGTGGCATAGGTGGTGTGCAACATGATGGTGGATGCACTTTCACACTGAAATGATCAAATTCGGGCCATGGACACACCTACTGTCTTAGGTGGGTCGTGGGCACCAGCAGTGTTCCCTGCTAGTTACGCAGGGCCCACCCAGGTGTTAGTCCCTTTGTACCCTGAGGGATGCCTCTGCCATCTTTTGACTTTGGCCATCTTAGTGGTCACCTGCTGTCCCTCAGAGGCCCTCCCTCTGTTTGTTCATAAATTTAGAACTAGGTAGCTGAGAGAACGAGATACGTTATTCTATCAAAATGTGGGCATTCTTATTTTTGACCTTTTAAATATATTTATCTTTACTATACTCCCATTTCTTCCCTATATAACTATCCAAAGAATTAACACTGCATTTTACTCTTCATTAAACTATACATCAGGATCCATGAGGTTCAGAATTAGGGTGACATTATTATTAATAAAATGATTGAAGCATAACCACAGCATAATTACCAATGATTAAAGCACTTAACTTAGATGGTTGCACAAACATGACCATATTTTCTAAGTTTTATTAAAGAGCCAAACTACGAATTATTTCATATTTAAAGTAACTATTCTCTCCAGTTTTTAACTCAATTTTATTAGAAAATAACAATAGCTTCTTTTTCATCTGGTGGTAAATGCACACTGTGAGCACCATCTGGGGACAAGGACGTTCCTGAATTGGCACCTGCCCTGCTAGCAGCTCGGGCTCTGCAGTGTCCTCAGGGGTCTCTGCCTGGGCTGATTACCCCGTGCTGCTGCTGGGCAGAATGACTGTTCCTCCTGCAAAGTTCCAGCTCCCTTCCAATCCAGTCTTATACATTCTGTGACAGTCATCTTAATAGTGCTCAGTAAACTGAGGGTAGAAAACTGTAAAGCAGAAGTCACGCACAGCGACATCATGCACCTCTCCGTCCTCGCCCTTGCCCACCCTCACAGAAATGGGTAAATTGGAACCTGTGGGGAAAAGAAAAGTAAGTTAGGAGCAGCGGTTTCTCCCGGGAACATAGTTTCTGAGCCAACGATGTATTTCACTACCGACATTAGACTCTGCAGCAACATAATGACTCAGTCCCCAGAGCAGAACCGTGTTCAAAGTAGGAATTCAATGTAAACACATTCAATGAATGTATTAAATAATATGATACCCTAAATCTTCCTTGCAAAAATTAAGGTATTAGTATTCTTTTGTATTTATTAAAATATTCATCCATCATTCGTATTTACTCTTTCTTGTGTGATGGACATTATATAGGGTGTTGAAAAGCCCCAGTTCAACCTGAGTACATTTATCAAACATCTCAGGTATAAAGGGAAGTTTGTTGGGGAAGCATTATCTTTGGGCAGGTGTGATTAGGACATAGCTAAATAATGTACCTCTCCGGTCCTGGAATTTTCTGTATCCTGGTCTGTGTGCTAATTACTAGGGGGTTTGACTTGATCAAAATTTATTGAATTGTACAATTCTGTGATTTTACTCTGTGTACTTTATTATTTAATAAAACCCCTTTTTACATGGCATTTGAATTGACTTTTATAAACACAGCATATTTGGCTTGAGAGTTAAAGAGCAAGCTATAGAAGACAATAAATATTCCAGATTGGCTGCCAAATGAAATACAGGAAGCCTGGTTGAATTTTAATTCTACAAAAATAATCAACATTTTTTTTCATGCAAGTATGTTCTATATGTTTCATAGACACACTTATAATAAAATGTACTTAACTAGGTGTCCTGCAAATCCTATAGATTTTATTTGTCAAGTAAGCAATCCTAGTTACAGGTCAAATATGGTCACTGCAATTAGCAATGAGGTTTTGCTTTTTTGCTGCTTGAAGAGTGATAGCATGTGTCACCTTTCTTGAAACAACTCCCATTTTCCTTGGAATGCTGTCAAACTGTTATGAACCCACTCAGGTTAGAGAAATTTAAAGACTATTTTTTTTAATTACCAAAAAATCTACCAGGCTTGGTTTTTAAGAATTAACCAAGGTGGGGGCTGGGGCTGTAGTGCAGTGGTAGAGTGCTTGCCTAGCATGCGTGAGGCACTGGGTTCGATCCTCAGCACCATGTATAAATAATAAATGAATAAAATAAAGATCCATCAATATCTAAAAAAATATTTAAAGAAAGAATTAACCAGGGGAATTAAGCGTGAAGTAAGATAAGAAGACTAAAATTATTATGTTGTAACTCTGACAATTGCATTAATTTAATATTGTTCAGCTTGCCAAAACCAAATAGCTCTTTAAACCTCTGATAACTACAGCACTAATTCTACAGGTAGCTTTTACTATTTCCTGCACCTAATTGCGGGCTGCTTCTTACTGACTTTCCACAGTTATGAGTTTTGATGTACATTAGGGTGAAACTGTATTTGAATGTTACAGTCCCAGCCCAGGTACATTTGATGGAAAATTTACTCTCTGACAGCACCTTCTCAGTCACTGCCTAGTGAGCAGAGAAACAAACCGTAAGAGAATTATCCTCAGGGAGTGTGATGGGACAGAGTGACATCCTCAATAGAAAAAAATCATAGTTGAAATCATTGAAATGTTACATACATATTTGAGGAATCTTAGAGAATGGAAGTGTTAATGGAGGATTGGAAATATAATGATGTTATTCAATTTTCAATTTGGGATGTTAGCAATGGAATTTTACTCAGCCATGAAGAATGACTGTATGGCATTTACTGGCAAATGGATGGATCTGGAGACTATCATGTGAAGTGAAATAAGCCATTCCCCCAAAACCAAAGGTCAGATGTTCTCTCTGACATGTAGAAGCTAAACCAAAATAAGTGGGTAGGGGGAAGAACAGAAGTTCAATGGATTAGACAAAGGGGAATAAAGGGAAAGGAGGGAGGATGGGAATAGGAAAGACAGTGAGACGGATTTGATTTAATGTTCCAATACACATACATGAATACGCCCCAGTGAATTTCCACATCATGCACAGCCACCAGATTGGATACTAACTAGAACAAGATACACTCCATGCTTGTGTAAGTATGTCAAATATACTCTACTGTCATGTATAACTAAAATGAACAATGAAAAATTAAAATAACATCAAATGAAAAATAATTAAAGGTACTACTAAAATAAAGGAATTCAGTAGAGAAGCAGGAAAATATTACATATATTCTCAAAAATTTTATGAAATGAAATAATAGAATGAGAGCACTCCATGTTCCCAGAGCAGCAGGTAGCACTGTAACAGCTGATCTGCCCTCGTTTCAATAGTGCAAATAGTGACGGTGTAATCAGGAGTGTTAGTGTGCATATAAGTGCATGCACATGCAAGATTTTTTACAGTTATTTTTTCTTAAAATAACATTGGTTCTATATTGTATTTTTCTTAATTACCTTGTCAAAAAAACACTCTTTATATTTTCTAAACTAAATGCAGGTTAATTTTTTTAAAAAAGCAAAAACTTGTTTTTCTTGAAAAAATAAAAATTTGTTGATCTCAGGAAAAAATATTGGGGATATTAGCATGAATAAAATACTTTTGAGGAATTATTTTATAATGTAACAAAATTATTAAATATTTTCGACTAGTTTCAAATTACTTTTTTTTCTTTTTCTTTTTCTTTTCTTTTTTTTGGGGGGGGGTGGTGTTGGGGATTGAACACAGGCTCTCGTGCCTTGCAAGTTACTTTTAAGATATTTTAATGAAAATATCTCCAAAACCAGGTCCATCATTGGATGAATTTTTTTCAAATAATATAGTTTTTTTTAAATATTTATTTTTTAGTTGTAGCCAGACAGAATATCTTTAGTTTATTTGTACGTGGTGCTGAGGATCAAACCCAGTGCCTCATGCATGCTAGGCGAGCACACTATCACTGTGCCACAACCCCAGCCCCAAATAATATAGTTTTAATAACTTCCCAAGTTAAAAGAAAAAAAATGGTCACAGCAATAAGAAGCCAAAGTTTATCCTGCTATCCTTGGGAATGTATTTTTTGCTACAAAGTTTATGTCACAGTACTATCATGTGTAACTAAATCCTTTCCAACAAGCCAAGTTGTCAACTCACATGTTGAGTTGTATCTGCCGACCAGTAGTCCTTTGCCAGGTAATAGCAAAGAAATTAGAAAAGACAAGCAGTCATCATTTAATCCTACTATCGAGGCTGTGATAAGCTGGTAGAGAAACGAAGAAAAATCAAATTTCTCAGAAGGAATCTGCAAATCGGGTCTGAATTGAGTGGGAAAGGAGGAAAAATCACAATGAATTCCACTCTGCTGTAAAAGAGGAAGCTGCCAGAAATTCAGCATAAATTATTGTTCATCAAAGGGCACTTACTTTTCAGCCTCGTTATAAGTTTCCACTTGCAGAAAGCTCAAATATCTCTGAATTTGATGCTTGGAATAAAAACATAATTTCCAGAGGAAATTTACTAGTCCTATTTCCTTTGCAAAAGGACAAAATTCCTCAACTTCTAGGCTAAGGAAACTCAGAAGCAACATCTTCTATTTATATAAGAAGAAAAAAATATCTTTAAGTAAGCAAATATTAATCCCTTATTAGCTAATATTTTTTTAAAGATGAAGATTTTTTTAAATAAAAAATAACTCTTCCAATGTATACTTAAGATAAGCAATTGATTTAAGTGTCCATCAATGGATGAATGAATGAATAATGAAAACATAGTGTCTGTCTATCCACACACACACACACACACACACACACACACACACACACACAGTCATAAATAATGAAACCCTGTCCTTCACAACATTCATGAATCTGAAGGACGTTACACCAAGTAAGCTAAGCCAGGCACAGAAAGACAACACTCTCATGCTCTCACCCATGTGGAACCTGAGAATGCTGATCCCGGCAGCACGATGGTGCTTACCAAGAGCTCAGGTGTTGGGGTAGGTGTGGAGAAATGGGAGAGGTGTTGGTCAGAGGGCACAAAACTCCAGTTAGATAGTGGTAAGTTCAAGAGATCTATTGTTAGCCTGGCGCGGTGGCTCAAGCCTGTAATCTTAGCACTTAGGGAGGCTGATACAGGAGAATCACAAGTTCAAAGCCAACCTCAGCAACGGCGAGGCACTAAGCAACTCAGTGAGACTCTGTCTCTACATAAAACACAAAATAGGGCTGGGGATGTGGCTCAGTGGTTGAGTGCCCCTGAGTTCAATCTCCAGTACCAAAAAAAAAAAAAAAGAGATCTATTGTTATAAAAAGTAAAAAGTAAAAAATAAATTAAAATATTATTTTACACCCGGCAATATATTCCTAGCAAACTGCTGTCATTCAAATATTTTAGTTATTGAATTTATTTAATTCAAATTACACCAAAAAACTCAGTACATTTATTATTAATCCAAGTGCTAGAGGACTTGTTTGCACTTCAAAAATTGCTCCAATAATTTAGGCAATAGCACCTCTCAGAGAATGTCAGCACAGACAATCAGAGAGGGAGAAACTAAGAGATATCTTTGATAAGACAACTGCATTTACTTAAATGTTTTTTGCATCAATTAGATTTATAACAATTAATTTCCACATGTGTTAAACATGAGCCTGTCCTCATTAAAACATAAAACCAATAAAACCTATGTATAACATACATATTTATATTTAACATTTTATATATATATGTATTATTTTTTCAGTACTTTACCTCCAGATTGATATATACGTACTTGTTAGAAAATATATTTTATAAATAAATGCGTCTTACAGATGAAGAACTAGAAAATGATACTGACCTTAACATAGAACAGAATACTTTTGGTGTTACATTAGGGATTTTAGGCTTAGGAAAACTGAAAATTAAAATATGCTGGCTTTCATTTTCTTCTCTACCTCTGAGTCACATACAGTCTGAGGAGAATCCTTTGATGGTGTAGAACTGTACTTTTGCAGAAGCAGCTCTGAAATGTACTTGGGGACAACTGGTGCCCTATCTTAAGAATTCCACTGACATACACGTACAGTCCAGAAACCACAAGTCTGAGAAGAGAAATCATTATACTGTATTTAAGTCTTAGCAAGAACATTAAAGGTGACCCATGACTTTCAGTTCTTAATCTTTTATATCTTTTTCTTAAATGTCTTGCAAGAAGCCTGGCGTGGTGGCTCAAGCCTGTAATCCCAGCACTTAGGGAGGCTGAGACAGGAGAATTGCTAGTTCAAAGCCAGTCTCAGCAATGGCGAGGTGCTAAGCAACTCAGTGAGACCCTGTCTCCACATAAAACACAAAATAGGGCTGGGGATGTGGCTCAGTGGTCGAGTACCCCTGAGTTCAATCCCCAGTACCAAAAAAAAAAAAAAAAATGTCTTGCAAGAGTCACTTAACAGGATGCTATATAAAAGACCCTGAAATCTTTGCCAGACGCTCAGCCACAGGAACATGTAACTTCTAAAAACATTGAATGATATGCAAGACTGCTCAAGCATTTTCATAAAAGCAAAGGATCATTCTCCTAGCATGGCTTTTAGAACCCAGACGGTAGCCTGGGCCAAGATGATTACCTCCTACCTCAGGTGGGTTATTGTAGATCCCTCATAGCAAAACTGCACCAAGAAGTCACATCGCTGTCTATACACACCTCCGAAGCACAGAAAGACTGGACCTAGTATGGAATGGTGATCTGGGTGGACCTCCTCACATCTCCCTGTCCATCCTGAGTGCCTCCTTTGCCAGGGACTCTGAAGTCATGCCTTCTCCCATACAGACCTGACCTCTGCCAAGCTAAGGTGCAGACTCCCAGAAGAGTTGTCAACTTGCCTTTACTGCTGGCATTTCCAAAGGAGCTTGAGCTTGCACAGTCAAGAAATGTTCTCATAAGAGGAATGTAAATAAAATGTGACAGAAAGAAATAGATTTTGGAATCACTGAGACTTCCTCAGGATGAAAAGAAGTAGAACGTGTATATCATACTTATCTTTATTAGACAATTTCATGGTAACAAAGACAAAGCATTACGCTTATTATTTCCACTTTAAATATAATTAACCTGAGGCTAAGGAAGCTCATGCAGGTAGACCGCTACCCTCATAGTGAATGGTGGAATGTAGAGTATGATCCCTAAAGGCTGGACTCCTAGGCACCTCCTGAAAACTTGGTTATCTTCAGTGTTCATGCATGTCAGTTTTATTTAACTTCCTATGAGTCTTGCTGCAATTGGCTTGTTGTTCCATCTTTTTTTATTCAGTGGACCATATGTTTCTTCTTACCACTGCTAAATTAATCCTTGGGGTTTCCCTGAACTTGGGACTGTCAGATAAAATAGTGGAAATCCAGTTACCTTTGAATTTCAGATATGTGAATGAATATGTTTAGTAGAAATATGTCTTAAATATTGCACAGGATATAGTTGCAATATTTGGGACATAACTCTAAAAAAAGTCTCTGCAACTCAAATTAATTAGATGTCATGTATGTCTATTTGCTGAATCTTTCCATCTTAATGGGCCATACCAAAGTATGGTACTTTCAATGTAAACCCACTTTTCGCCATTTCACGTATCCATGAGTTGGGCTGTGGAATTAGTTGTAGAATGCTTCATGGCACAGTGTGGCTGCTGTAGGTATGTTAGAGAATTGTGATCTGTCAATGAGTTTCCTAAATTGAAGCAGAGAATCTATTTTTCTCCTTTTGAGCAAGAAGAAAATAAAAGTGACTGATGAGAAATACAGCAAAATAAAAGTTTTAACAGCAATCTGCTTGTTTTCTTTCAGTATTTTATATTTTCATCATTTTATATTTCACTGATTTCAGTGACTCTTTCTATTGCCTGTAGTGAATTGGTATGCTAACCATCCATTACTCTTGACAGCTTTAACATACTTCATTGAATATTTAATAAAAAGGATATTTGATTGTATATATTTTTCATAAAGCTTGTAATGTTTCTCTCCCTTTCACAGTTGAGGGCAAATGGATATGCCATGGATAATTTTCAGCAAATGGCTAATATCCCTAAGGGTATGATTCATACTGAAAAATCTTTATAGATCAAAATGCAAGAACATGTCCTTGACCTTTCTGTGGTGTGAGTAATTATGTTTACCAAGTCAGAAATAATAGTCATAGCTAAGAAACTGACATAATATTACATTTATTTGTCTCTTTGTAGCTCACAATATATCTTCACTGGTGTTTTAATTCATAACAGCAGCTTAGTTGATTAGATGGGAATTATTTCATATAAATGTGAATTAACTTTACTCCATCAATTGAGAAATCTATGTCATCTTGGATTTGCTCAAATTCTGTGGTGGTATTCATCTGGAAAATGTACCCAGTGCAGAACAAGCAGATAAAGAGATAGTATATAATCAAAAACATCATGTAATATGAAACTTGTTAGGGGCCATGAGGCCCCTTTCTGCCTTTCAACACAGATACTGACTTGGTTCCTCTTATTCTATGGGAATGAACACAACACTGCCCTTGTATGGAGTAATATGAGATTAGTGCAAAATGTTTTGTATTTGGGGCAAAAATATGAAAGGCTTGTGTTTCTTAAAACTTTTATTTATTTATTTATTTAGTTATATAAAACATTAGGGTACATTTTGACATAATAGTGAAAACATGGAATATCATTTGTTCTGATTTAGTCCTCAGGACTTCCCCTTTCCTCCCCTCCTCTTTCCCTTCTCTTTACTTGTATTTCTGCTATTTAATTATATTTTTAATTAGTGCCTTGTGGACATACATACTGGTGAGATTCACTCTTGTATGTCCCTGTTTGTATATAGGAAATTTAGATCAGATTGGTTCTTCTCTTCCTCCCGTATTCCGTCTATCCTCCTTCCTCCTCAGTCCCCTTCATCTGCTCCACCAATATTTCCTTCATTTTAATAGAATTCTCCCCTCTTTTCCCCCCTCACTCCTCTCTTTTTCCTTATTTTGGACTAGCTTCCACATATCAGAAAAAATATTCAACTGTTAGACTTTCTGGGACTGGCTTATTTCGCTTAGCATACTAGCCTCCAGTTGCTTCCATTTACCAGCAAATGGTAAGGCTTGCATTTTAATACATCCTCAACACACAAGGCTTTTTACATAGTTCTTTGATTGTAGATTTCTAATTTATATCTATGTGGTCTCTATGATAGCAGTTTTTTAAAATTCCCATACATTTCCCTGTGAACCACTGGTGTGGCTGATTTTGAATATAATCCATACTTGTTTGACAAGAGTCATATACTCATATAGTGTGCATTTTAGGTAACATTTGTTAGTTTTGTTGTTCAAACCTATTTACTTGATATTTTTTATCTTCTTGAGCTCTTTCTGGAAGGGTGTATAAAATCCCTTGCTACACTTTTGTTTGTCAGACCTTGTACAATTTCTACTTCTCATTTTAATGAAAAGAATGACATATTCCTGGTGCTCACAAGACAACTGTAATAAATTCTTGGTGGATTACTTCAGCACTGACTCTTATCCACTGTTCCCATGACTGTTTTACCTTGAACTTAATTTTGTCTACTGTAGCCTAACCTCCTCTGGTTTCTTCTTGTTAATAGCTGCATGTGTGCATCGCTCTTTAATCCCAACCCTTCATTTTCAAACTTTGTACATGAAGTATATTGCATACTACTGAATTTTTCTTTTTCATCAAATGGGACCATCTAAATATTTTCTAAAAATAAATTTTTTATTTTAGAACCATTTTGTGTTCACAGAAATATGAAGACATCCCAGAGTTTTCATCTATCTCATACCCAGTTTTCCTTGTAATTAGCATTTTGTATCAGTGTGAAATATTTGCTACAATTAATAAACCAATATTGAGACATTATTTTAAAATAGCATGCACAGTTTTTTTTTTCAGGTTTCCTCAAGATTCACTGATGTTATTCTGTTCTGGGATCCCACATTACATTCAATCTCCCATCTCCACAGCTCTTCTTGGCTATGACATTTTTTAAAAACTTTTCTTCTGTTTTGATCACTATGATAATTCAGGAATTTTTAGAACATCTGTCATCTGTTCCATCATGCTTAGACAGGGGAGAGGGCTTTGGGTGGAGACAGAAGAGTAATGTTCTCATCATGTGGCACCATGCTGCATGTCCAGGATGCCACCACTGCCTCAGCATAGTGGCAGCAGCCTTTATGTCTGACAGAAGCAATGTGTGTTAGGCTTCACTCCCCATGCTTCCTTTGTCAATCCCAAACACAGTCTTTCCGAGAAATCCATAGATGTGACTCACTTTGAAGTAGTTACACAAGTCTTCCTCAAGGTGGAGAAGGCACGTAAATTATTTGTGCTGAGTTAGCAACTGTTTCCCAGGATTCCTCATCACTGCAGTCGGTTATGGAGCACATTAGAAGACAGTTGAAGAGTTTCACCTTATGCGTAGTGACAAATAATTAAAAATCATGTAAAGAAGGCTAAGACTCCAGTCTTTCATGCACACTAGTAATGAACTACATACATTAACAACAGCATAAAATCTACAAATTTTCTAGAAATAAGCCAGAAATATTATAAAGGTACTATACAAGTTTTCTAAATGCTACTTAACAATACTTCTGAAAGACACAAATATTACAGCTGCTAATTCTGTACTCATTACTTAAAACTTAAACAAACTATTACACAATCCTACTTAAAATCTAAATGATGTTTTTGGAATGAATCTAAATATAAGTAAGTCTAAATTTCACATTAAGAAAAATATTATAAACTGCCAAATGGGAAAGTAAATTTAAAGTTACAATTATTTTAAAAATAAAGGGTAATAAACAATTGCAAATAATATCTGTGAGGATAATTTTTCAGTGAACATTTTTTCAGTATTTGTTAAAATACCTAGAAGACTCAAAAAACTCTACTGGAAGACTATTAGAGCTAACAAATGAATTCTTCTAAGTATCAGGACACAAGGTCAACATTCATGAATAAGGTACTTTCCTAAACACCAATAATGAATCTGCGGAGAAAGAAATCAGGAAAACTAAACCATTTATAATAACCTCAAAGAATGCCTGAATATAAATCTAACCAAGGAGGTGAAAGATCTCCACAACGAAAACTATAGAACATTAAATAAAGAAATTAAAGATGACCTTAGACGATAGAAAGGCCTCTCATGTTCCTGTAAAGGCAGAATTAATATGGTCAAAATGGCAATACTACCAAAAGCAATATATAGATTCCAAAGTAATACCCATCAAAGTATGACATTCTTAACGGAACTAGAAAAAAATTCCTAAAATTTATTTGGAAGAATAAAAGATCAAGAATAGCCAAAGCAATCCTGAGCAAGATTGATGCTTGAGGCATCACAATGTCTGATGTCAAACAATACTACAGAGATACAGTAGCAAAAACAGTGGTATTGGCATAAAAACAAAGATCAATGGAATAGAATAGAAGACATGGAGACAAACCCACATAGATACAGTCATCTGATGCTTGACAAAGGTGTCAAAAGCATACATTGGAGAAAAGATCGAGCTTTTAACAAACGGTGCTGGAAAAATTGAATAGCCCTATGAGAAGAATGGAACTAGATCCTTATCTCCCTTTCTGCACAAAAGTCAACTGGGAATTAGAACAAAAACACTGAAACTACTAGAAGAAAACTTAGAGGCAAGATTATAATGTATTGAAGAAGGCAGCAACTTCCTTAATAAAATTTCTAAAGCTCAAGAAACTAAACCAAGAATCAATAAGTGGGCTGATATAAAATAAAAAAGCTTCTGCACAACCAAAGAAACAATTAAGAGCATGAAAAAAATAGTCTATAGAATGGGAGAAAATTTCTGTCACCTGTGCTTCTGTCAGGGTATTAATATTTACAATATATAAATATTTCAAAAAAACTTAACTCTAGGAAAAAAATAACCAAATCAAAAAGTGGGCAAAGGAAATAAGCAGATATTTCTCCAAAAAAGAAATGCAAAAAAGTGTATGAAATAATTTCAACATCTTGAGCAATCAGAGAAATGCAAATCAAATCTTCCCAGAGATTTCATCTCATTATAATTACAATGGCAATCACTCAAGAACACAAATAACAATAATTGCTAGAGAGGATGTTGGGGAAAGGTACAATTTCACTTTGTTGGTGGGACTGAAAATTAGTACAACAATTTTGGAAAACAATGTGGAGATGCCTCAAAAGTTATATGGAGTGGAACCACCATATAACCCAGCTATCTATTCCACTCCTTGGTATTTATCCAAAAGAACTAAAATCAGCATACTATTGTGAAACAGACACATCAATGTTCATGGAAGCACACTTCCTATGTGCCAAGTTATGGAATCAACCCAGGTTCCCAGAATGAATGAAGAAAATATGGTATATATATACAATAGTGATTTATTCAGCCATAAAGAAGAATGAAATTATAGCATTTGCTAGTAAATGGATGGACTAGAGAACATCATGCTAAGTGAAATAAACCAGACTCAGAAAGTCAAGGATTGAATGTTTTCTCTCATATGCAGAAGACAGAACAAAATATGAGGGAAGATGGGGAATTGTGTGTGCATGTGGATGGGAGGGGGATCTCATGAATATAAAAGGAGGCTCAGTGGAGTAGATGGAGGGTTAAGGGGACTATAGGAGGAATGGGAAATGGGGATGAAATTGAGCAAATTATGATATGTACACATAAGAACATAGGAACATGCTACAGTGAATCTCACTTTTTTGTATATCTATAAAGCACCAATTAAAATAAAACTATAAATAAGTGGAAGTAATACCAATAAAGTAGAGGAAGAGAAACAAGAAAAGGGAGGAGGGCAGGGAAAGAGGAAGAACTGGGAACTGAAAAGAAGCAAATCAGAGTACATGCTTGTATGATTATGTCAAAATGATCTTCAATATCATGTATAAATACTGTGAACTAATAGAATATTTTTAAAAAGATGATTTGGTATCAACTCTTTGAATCATAATAAATAATGTTGCAGTGAACATTCACATATATATGTATGACATACATTTACTTATGTATGTATTTGTGGTATATATAAAATAATAAAGGGTCTGACTCCAAAAACAATCAATAATCTTAGAATGCTATTTACCTTAGGACCTATCAATTCTACATCCATTTATGTTAAGCAAATAGCCATGAGTGAATAAAAAATAACCACGTGAGAATTTCAATCTCAGTGGTTTATAATGATGAAAAATTGGGAATCTCCTAAATTTCTGCCAATAGGGAACAAATTTTAGTATTCCTTATATTGGAATACTATTCAGCTCTTGATAATCATGTTATAATATATATGTATATATATATACATATACACATGTATATTTACATAGTTAAGGAAGTATACATTATATTCACACACATATATAAAATGTTAAAATAGAAAGAAAACATATTATATATAACAGGTTATGTGTGTGTGTGTGTGTGTGTGTGTGTGTGTGTATGTATATATATATAGAGAGAGAGAGAGAGAGAGAGAGAGGTGGTGGGGACCATATATTAAAAGTTTATGTCAAGCCTGGGATGTACTCAGTGGTAGAGTAGTTGCCTAGCATACGCAAGGCCCTGGGTTTGATTCCTAGCACTGCAGAAAGATAAAATAATTAATGAATTATTTTAAATGAAAGTCTATATTAATACCTTTCTAAGCTTTATGTGCATAGTAAAATTTTACAAGTGATTTCATTCATTTTCCTCTGTCAATTTATTATAAGATCTTAATATTCAAATAATCTGTGTTGGTGGTAGAAATGCTATAATATGGCTATTACCATGTTACCTATATTATCATCTCATTGAGCTTGAGCTTCTTCCTGTCTGACCCACATGGTTCCAGTAGAATGTGCCACCAACATTTAACAGGAAATGATTCTGTCAAGGTAAGAAGCCATGCCGTGTGAGGTGGAAGGTGGAAGGATGCACTGCAAAGAGACAGAAGGGAGAGAGAAGGACTGGGTCTCAGCAGAAGTCACCAAAGTGGCACGAATGGTGGGCAGGAGCCCGATAGTGCAGGGGGGCCACAGGGTCATGTGTTGGCATTACAAATATCTCCCTGGCTGCAGTGTAAAACACCATGAAGGGGGTGAAGGGGGAATGTCATAATTCCAGGTCCCAGATACGGTAAAAGAATGTGGAACTCAGTTTCCCATTCAGAAGGAGATCGCAGCAGGCGGAAAGAACTGGAGTATAAACTGGGGGCAGATGCGGACAGATCAGCAGGTTTGGTTACAGACTCTGATTTCTATGATTACTATTATACACATGCACGTGAGTGTGTACGCGCACGCGCGTGCACACACACACACCCACACCATACACGCCAAAGTGAGGTGGTCCACTGAGAGGGTGGACTTTGAGAGGTCAATATTGATGTGATATTCAATTTGTGATATTCAATATGTGATATTCAATATTTCTGCTGCCAGGACTCACTTCCTAGCTGAACTTTCCATAGGTGGCCAAGCAAGGCTGTGTGTGAGGGGCTCACAGTAGTGGTATGGGGCCAGCTTCAGGCAGCCAAGTGGCAGAGGGGCAGATGCACATTGTGGTGCAAAGTCCCCATAAACATGGCTGCCTCTGCATGTCCCATGTCTACACTCTCCTCTGGGATGTGTGGAGGCCAGGCTGGACAAGTGCAGGTCAAGTGAGTCAGCTAGAATCCTGGGGCGCTAAGTGCCTTTCTGAAAGCAGCTTCCTCTTGAGGGGAAGAGGGGCATCAGAAAATGCACTTAAGACAACGCTGGAGGTCTTGGAGCTTTTAAAACCTAAGGGATAAAGAAGTTGAGAATGTCAAGCAAAGCAGGAGGCTGTGAGAGTGTGCTCCCCAGGACCCTGATTCTCCACTTGGTCGTGCCTGAGAGTAACCTTGCTGAATCCTGACCACAAGTGCCAGAGATTCTGACTCATTAGGTCCAGGGAAAATTCCAAGAATTTGAACCTCAGACAAGTTCTCCAGTCATTGTGATGCTTCTGGTATACAGATCACATTTTGAGAACCATTTGCTTGGGAAAATCTAGTGGGGTGGCTGTCAGATTCCTGGCGTCATTTGTCCTGCATCTCATTGTCTGCAGCACCTCCAGTAGTTCTGGATAAAGCAGTGCTTCAGTTTTGACAGGTGTATTAGATAAAAATACAAATGGATAATGATTTCAGAATTCTGACAGGAAAATTACTGAAATGACGGGCCATGGAACCTATGTTAGAGTTAGGTAGAGGGGACAAAATGACAGAGAGCAGTTGGGGTGAGGTGAGAGGAGATCGAAGAAAAAGAACGTGTTCCAGAATCCTGTTTCTCAGCCCTGGCCGCATATCAAAATTATCTGGAATTCTTAAAAATTACCTTTGCTCAAAACCCATCACAGGAAAAATTTAATTCAGTTAGTCTTGTTTTTTTAAAATAAATATTTGTCTTGGTCCATTCCAGCTGTCATCACTGAGTGCCATAAACAGGGTGACTTATAAACAGCAGAGTTTATTTCTCACACTCTGGAGACTGTGAAGTACAAGATCAGAGCTGGCAAATTTACCACCTGCCAAGACACCCACTTCTTGTGACTTCCTTACATGGCAGAAGGGGCTACACAGCTCCCTGAAGTCTCCATAATACGGGCACTAATACCGTTCTCGAAGCCTCTGTACTCATGATCTAGTCAGCCTGGTACCATCACGGTGAGGATTAGGTTTCAACATATACACTGTGAGGGGAAACACACATTCAGACCACAGCATGCCCCCAAGATGATTATCATATACACAGCCAGGGTTGAGAACCTCTCTGCTAGAGAGTTCAGAAAAGCAGGTGGGGAAATGGAAAGGGACAGATCCAGCAAGCAAATAGAAAGGACAGAGATGAACTCAGCAATATCAGGGATGTGCTAGGATTTGATACAAAAGGACAACTAAAGAAGTAAAAGGTTTACAAGCACAGAAGGAAGTACTGCAAGTGTCTTTGCCTGCAGATCATGTGCAGCAAATCTGACAGAATCAAGAATCCCTCCCCCAAACTGGTGAGCAATTATGGCAAGGTTAAATGATACAACATTAATCCACCTGTCAATCATTGTCCTGTATGTCAATAATAAATAAGAGGAATTTGAAATTAAAGACACATTACCATTGTATTACACTTAAGTATAAATTTATAAAATATGTACAAGATCTGTACAAAGAAAACTAAAACACCCTGATGAAAGAAACAGAAGAATGAAATAAATGGGGAAATATTCCACTTTTTGGAGATGAAGACAATTTTTTAAAGATATTAGTTCCTTCCAACTGGGTCTATAGATTCAATCTAATTCCAAATAAATTTCAGCAACTTATTCTGTGGTCATAAACAAATCTGGTTCTAAAATTTATATGGAGTGGTCAAAGATCCAGAACAGCCAATGCAATATCCAAAGAGAAGCATGAAACCAGAGGGCTGCACTACCCTCCTCACTATTCACCATAAAACTATTGCAGTCAGCATGGTGTGGTACTAACGACAGACAGATAGATGGACGGGAGGGAAGAGGGAGGCCAGAAAAAGACCTGTGTAGATTTAGTCAAGGACCTTTAACACGATGTTGTATGATACAACAGAGAAAAGACAGCCCGGTCAGCCAAAAGTGCTGTACCAACTGACATGCAGGTGCACAACACACCTAGATGCCGACCGCGCAGCTCTCCCCAAATTAGCTCCAAATGAATCCTGGACCTAAAAGTAAAATAAAAAAAAATATATAAATCCCCTGGGAAATAACATGGGGGAAAGCCTAGATGACCTTGGATGTGGTATTGATGTTTTAGATAAAACATCAAAGGAGGGAATCCATGAAAGAAAGAGTTGATATGCTGAACTTCACTAAATTTTTCAAAGTAAAATTTGACATTCTTCACAGAACTAGAAGAAACAACTCTAATATTCATGTAGAAAAATAAAAGAGAATAGCAATAAAAGCAATGTTGGTGGCATCACAGTACCTGATTTCAAATTATACTACAGAGCTATAGTAACAGAAATGACATGACATTGGTACAAAAACTGACAGGAAGATCAATGGAAAAGAAAAGAAGAAACAGAAAAATCCACACGGTTTTCTGATCCTTGAAAAATTTTCCAAAAAGACACATTGGAGAAAAGACAGACTTTTTAAAAAATGATCCAGGGAAACTAGATATCCCATATATAGAAGAATAAAACTAGATTCCTATCTCTCATCTTGCACAAAAATCAACTCAAATTGGATCAGAGATCTAAGAATTAGACCAGAAATAATGAAACTACTAGAAAAAAACATAAGGTCAATATTCCAACACATCAGTGCAGGCAATAATAAACTATTGTTCTCCAGTTCCTTTTATTTGGCAGCAAGTGACATAATTTCATTTGTCTTTATTGATTAAGTAGAAATTTATCCACTCACCTTTTGATTATTGGTTTTATTATCAAGAAAAAAGACCAATAATCAATAAGTGGAATGGCATTGAGTTAAAAAGATTCTGCACAGACAGCAAAGGAAAGAATTAAGAGTGTGAAAAGATAGTCTCCAAAATGGAAGTTTTGCAGCTACTCTTCCAACAGGGTATTAATACCTACAATTTTAAAATACCTCAAAAAACTTAACACCAGGGGAAAAAATCAGTAGATGAGAAAAAGAACTAAACAGATAGTTCTCAAAAGTAGAAGTACAAAGGGTCAACAAATATACAAAAAATGTTCATTCACATAAGCAATTAGGGAAATGTAATTCAAAACTACACCAAGGTTTCATCTCACTCTGGTTAGAATGGCAGTCATCCAGAATGCAAATAACAATAATTGCCAGCAAGGATGTGGGGGAAATGAACAGTTATGCTTTGTTGGTGGGACTGCCAATTAGTACAACCATTTTGGAAAGCAGTATGGAAATTACTCAAAAAGATTAAGAATGGAGCTGCCTTATGACCCAGCTATCCCACTCCTTGGTCTTTATACAAAAGAACCAAATTCAGCATAGTGCAGTGGTACATACATACCAATGTTTATAACTGTGCAATTTACAATAGCCATGGAACAATAGCTATGGAACAAGCCTAAGTGCCCATAACAGATGCCTGGATAGTGGAAATCTGGTGTATCTGGTATGTGTGCACACAATAGATTTCTACTCAGTCATTAAAGACAAATGAAATAATGTCACTTACTGGCAAGTGGACAGAACCGGAGAGCATCATGTTAAGTGAAAAATGTCAGAGTCAGAAATTCAAGAGTCAATTTTTTTTCATATGTGGATGAGAGAGAGAGAGAGAAAGAGAGACAGAGACACAGAGAGAGAGAGACAGAAAGAGGAAGGAACAAAAAACAGATTTTACAACAGCAGAAGGGAGACCAATAGAGTAGAGGAAGGGGATCAAGAGAGAGGGAGGAGGGAGGGCGTGGAGAAGAGCAGAATGAAAGATACCAAAGTACATTATGTCCATGTACAAATATACCCCAATGACTGTCTGTCATATGAAATTATAATGCATTAATTAAAATAATAATGCATAAAACAGAAGGGGGCTTATTAGAGTAGAATAAGTTGAACAGGGAGGGAAATGGAGGGAAAAGGAAGGTATAGGGAAATGAGAGGAATCAAACTGAGTTATGTGCATATGGAAATATGGCATACTGTTTCCTACTGTATAATTATACTGTATCAATAGGAATGAAATTAAAAAATAAAATAGCAACAGTCAATATGAAAAAATACAAATATTTTTAAAAAAAGAAGAAAAAGTTTGTGCTCTGTAAAAGACAATGTTGAAAGAATGAGGACAGGTCATAAATGGGGAGAAAATATTTGCAAAAGACACATCCAATAAATAATTGTCATCCAAAAAACCTACAAAAGAATTTTTCAAATTAATAATAAGAAGACAAGCAACCTAATTAAGATGTGGACCAAAAGAAATGGACTACACACTAAGGAAGATGAACAAATAGCTAACAACCATGTTAAAAGATGCTCCATGTCATAGGCCACCAGGGAAATAGGGATTAAAACAACTAGATACCTCTCCACTGCTCTTGAAGTGACTGTGACCCAGAACACCAGCAATGCTGCAGAGCAGCTGGCACAGCGGCAACGCTCAGCTGGTGGGAATGCCCGTGGTGTAGCCCCTTCGGAAGACATCCTGCAGGACTCAACCTACTCTTTATATAGGATCTGGCAACCAGGCTCCTTGGCATTTATCTAGCAAAGTCGAAAACTTATGTCCACACGAGAACATGCATACAGCTATTTGTCTCAACTTTATTCACAGTTGCCCAAACGTGGAAGCAAGCAAGATGCCTTTCAGCAGGTGAATGGATAAGCATAACCTGCGGTGCATCCTGACAATGGTCTATTATTCAGCGCTAAAAGAAGCGAGCTACCTTAGTCAATTTATTGATTGGGTTTTTGGGTTTTTTTTTTTTTTTTGGTGTTAAATTTTTTGAGTTCTTTATATATCCTGGAGATCAGTGCTCTATCTGATGTGCGTGTGGCAAAAATTTGCTCCCAGAATGTAGGCTCTCTGTCCACCTCATTGATAGTTTCTCTTGCTGAGAAGAAGCTTTTTAGTTTAAGTCCATTTCATTTATTGATTCTTGCTTTTATTTCTTGTGCTATAGGTGTCTATACAATCAATAAACATATATATGAAGAAATGTTCAACGTCTCTAGTCATTAGAGAAATGCAAATCAAAACTACCCTCAGATTTCATCTCACCCCAGTCAGAATGGCAGCTATTCAAAATACCAGCAAAAATAAGTGCTGGTGAGGATGTGGAGAAAAAGGTACACTCAAACATTGCTGGTGGGATTGCAAACTGGTGCAACCAATCTGGAAAGCAGTATGGAGACTGCTTAAAAAACTTGGAATGGAACCACCATTTGAGCCTGCTAGCCCACTCCTTGGCCTATACCCTAAAGACTTAAAAATAGCACACTACAGTAAAGCAGCCACTTCAATGTTTATAGCAGCACAATTCACAATAGCAAAACTGTGGAAGCAACCCAGATGTCCTTCAATAGATGAATGGATAGAGAAACTGTGGTACATATACACAATGGAATATTATTCAGCAATAAAAGAGAGTAAAATTATGGCATTTGTAGGCAAATGGATGGAATTGGAGAACATTATGCTTTGTGAAGTAAGCCAATCCCAAAAAACCAAATGCCGAATGTTCTCTCTGATTAGTGGATGCTGATAAATAAGCGGGGTGGGGAAGGGAAACATAAAATAAATGGAGGAACACTGGATGCGGCAGGGGGAAGGAGGGGAGGGAAAGGGGAATGGGCATAGTAAAGATGGTTGATTGAGATGGTCATCACTACCCTTGGTGCATTTATGAAGACACAATTGGTATGACTTTATCTGGATTGCAACCAGAGAAATGGAAAAACTGAGCTCTATATATGTGCTATGACTTGAAATGCAATTAAATAAACTAATTAAAATAAATAAATAAATAAATGAATACAAAGAAGTGAGCTACCGAGCCATTAAAAGAGGAGAAACCTCTTTTTTTTTTTTTTTTTTTGAATGGGTATTAGCAGGTGAAAGTGGCCCGTCTTAAAAATCTGCATATTGGATGATTTCAACCATAGGACATTCTGGAAATAGCAAAACCACAGAGAGTGCAAAGAGAAGGAATTGTCAGGGGCTGACCCGGGTCAGGAGAGGAAGGAGGTGGAGCACAGAGAACGTTAGTGAAAAGACTGTGTGCTACTCTAATGGTGAGTAAGATGCCTTTTACCTGTGGGAACCTGGAAGGCCTAGCCCCAAGAGTGAGCATCAACCTCAACTGTGGACTTGGGATGATGGTACTGTGTCAGTGGAGATTCATCCATGGCCTCAAATATGTCACCCACATAGGGGAGCTTGATAATGGAGGAGTCCACGCATATGCAGTGTATCACGGCAGGCTTATGAGAAATTTATATACCCTCCTTAAACTGCTCTGAAAATATAAAGTCTTAAAATAATTCAATAAGTAGCCTTCTAATGATTCCCTTAGAATTATTATAGAGATCAAATGAAATTAAGTGACAAATATAGGAAAGATTTTGTATGTAACATTACTGATTTTTCAGAACACTTTAAATTAGACTTAGCAAATAAGTCATCAAGGCAAATTAGGTTCATTTGGAAAACTGTCGAACTGTGACATTTAGACTTTGCAATATAATTACTTTCTGTAGTGAATTTTCTTATATATACTAAAGGATTCTGAATGTTTTTCAGTCCTGATTGAAGAACAATTTCTTACACCTATAGCAGTAGTCATGAAATAAAATTCTATGGTGAGGATGAATAGGATACAGTTTAGTTTCTTTTGGAGTATTCAAGGATTTCTCCAGGTAAAGCACTTTACCTGGGCCTGCTTTTTTTTTTTTTTTTTTTTTTTTTTTTTTTTTTTGGTACTGGGGACTGAACCCAAGGATAGTGAACTTGCTGTCCTCCTGCCTCTGCCCCCTGAGTTGCTGGGATTCAGGTGTGTGCCACTGTGTTCTGCCTACAGCATCCTTGTCTAAATGATTGGAAGATGTGCAGCCAGAGCTGTTGGAAGAGGAACACAGGACTTGGCTCAGGGAACCATGGTGCTGATTCTCACTTCATGTACCATCTATCAGCTTGGGAAACTGTCCAGACAGTTCTGTGTTCCACTCTCTTCCCTGTGACACAAAAAGACAAGACGAGCAGGAAGACCCCTCCTGCATGCAAGATTCTATTGTTCTAAGATATGCGTTATAAATAATGGGAATCAATAAACATTTGCTGAGTTAAAGAACATTGATGTGATAAACAAGTGTGTGATATTTCTTGTAATGTGCAAAGTTCAAACAGTTATGTAAATGGAAAAGCCACAAACACAAATTTTTTTATAATCATTGAAATTGTAACTATGTATCAATTATAAGCATGCAAATTATCTGGAAACCCTACCAAAAATAAAATACATGATATATTTTTTAAAAGTGCATAACACATAAAAGTCTGGGTACAACTGCGCATGCCTGTAATCCCAGCTACTGGGTAGGGTGAGGCAGGAGGATCTTGAGTTCAAAGCCTGCCTCAGCAAAAACGAGGCACTAAGCAACTCAGTGAGACCCTGTCTCTAAATAAAATGCAACACAGGGCTGGGGTTGTGGCTCAGTGTTCAAGTGCCCATAAGTTCAATCCTTGGCACCCCCAAACAAACAAACAAAATAACACATAAAATGTATTTGTAATTGCAGTGATGTTCATGATCCTTAATGAGAACTTCACAAGAACACGTTCAAAACTAGGGCATGGATCTTGTGCACCTGATGGAGGAGGAGGGCTGGGTTAGATGCGAAGTTAACCTCACTAGGATGGAGTCATGGGTGCTAGACCAATGGGCAAGGTCTGGTTACAGCAGCGTGTCTACACCCATGCCTGCACATCATGGAGAAGCAGTCGACAGTATTTGCTTGCCCAAGGAACTACAAAGGATTAAGTCATCACTGATTAATATTTAGTTTTTCTGGATTTTCTTTGGAGGATGTTGTGTAATTAATGTTGTCCCAATCCGTAACTTGCCTTTTCATTTTAATTGAATTCTTCAGAGAGAGTTTTTTAAAACAAATTTTTGATTGACTCTATGAAGTGCTCATTTTGGCTTCTGATCCTGGCACTTCGTGTCTGTTCCCCATGCTTCTCAATCAGGGTGGTGAGTTGATCAGCCTACTCTCTATTTTGAAGTATCATGCTTCAGCTCTGCCAATGTTCACTATTGTTCACCAGCAATGTGCTCCATTGATTTCTATTTTTATCTTTATAATTTCTTTGAGTTTAATTTGCTCTTTTATCCTGTAGGTTTTTAAGGTGGCCGATTAGATAATTGGCTTCAACTCATTCTTCTTTTCTAATACAGTCATTAACCACATAATTTCCATGCATATTTTTATTTTATTTTTCATTTTCATCTAATGGAAATGTTTTTAATTTTCCTTGTAATTTCCTCTTTGATCCCTGGGTTACAGGTAACTGTGTTAATTTCCAAATACTTAGAGTTTCAAGAATCATTTATTATTTACTAATAACTGTGTAATTTCTTTCTTGTTAATATTATACTTTCTTAGTGGCTTAATGTATGCTCTTGAAGATTGTTTAATTTGCACTTGAACATGTTTCCCCCGTCCTTGTTATCAGATGGAATGTAATATAAATGGAAGAAAATCAAGTCGGTCAGTAGTGCCCAGATTTGCATTAACTTCATGATGTTCCGCATACTTTGAAAATTAGGTGCACAGAAAGGAGGACCCAGCTTCTCATACGGTGATGTCACCTTTTTCCTGTTTTGAAGGTTTTGAAGCTATGCAGTTGAGTGTCTGCACAGGCAGGAGCCACGTGCTGTGCCTGACACCCTCTGTAGATGTTGCTTAGTGCCTGCCAGAAGCACCTCCCCTCTGCAGTGTGGAGGGCAGCTGCGTCCCCTCCTCAGGGTGTACCTGGCCAAACAGAGTGCTGTCCAGGTTGAGAAGCCCTGTCCACGTGAGGGATGAGAAACAGCACCTTGGTGTTATTTTAACCCACATTAATCTAATCGTGAGTTAGACATGTTTTCATGTCAGGGTCTAGTTTAATAGCTCTTACTGTGAATTATGTGTTCTCATTTCTCTATCAAAATTTTGGTATTTCTTCCTCAATTTGTAGGGTTTTGTTTGTTTGTTTTCCTTGATGTTGGGATTCCTGCCCTTCACCTGTGGTCTGCGTCGGAACCAATTTTTCTAGTTAGTCACCGATCTTTTTACTTTGGTTATAGGGGATTTTTTTTCTTGTCATTATAAATTAATGTAGGAAAACCCTAATTTATTATTGCATCTAGTATTTCCAGAGAAACTTAGAATACTCCTGTTGCAATGCAGGGTGTATGTAATGTGCCCATGTTTTCTTCCAGTATGTGCATAGTTTCACTTCACGCATACGGATTTCTGATCCATTTGAATTTGTTCTCTTTCATGGTATAAATAAGAGATCTAATTTTATCTTTTCCAGGACTGCTTTCTTTACAGCAGTGATTTTATTCACATCTTTATTATATAATAGAGATTTAAGTGTAGTTGAGCTTATTTCTGGACTTTTAATTCAATTCCATTGGCATGTCTGTTGGTACACATACTGCAGTTGGATTGAAGGTGACAAGAATGAGCTTAAGGCACTCTGGTTGCATTTAACTTTTACTCTCCAAATCTGTAGGTAGATGAGAGACATATCCATGAAAGCATTAGAGAAAGTCACAAAAATATTAAGTAATTCATTAATATAATATAATACAAATTTTAACTACTATAATTATATTAGAAATGAATGGTTTAATATCAAAACACTTTGAGGAAAGCTGGAGTTGGTTATAATCTCAATACAGGTGACAGTATGAACCACACCTTGAACACTCAAGGGACAGTGTTACCAGAGAACTTTTTAATGCTCCTTCTCACATGAAAGAATATTTTCATACACACACATGCATATATATTTCCTTGTAAACATCAAATATTATAATGCTCACTTATCTCAGACAACTACTGAAGCAGAGTATTTTACTATTTTTATTTTAACAAAGTTCTAATAACTATAAAACTTTTTGACTTTCCCTGGTCACTTACCATCTCTTACTTCCCCATCCTCAATCCCAAGTTAGAATTCTCTGTGAGAAATGATTTTGCATCATGAAAGGCCAATGCCTTACGTTTAAATAGCAGCCACTGATAACCATCCCCCAACAGCATTCTCAATGCTATTTTTTGCTTAAAATTTTGATAGCCTCTGGCCCATGTACAAATCCTGTGTGGAAGTAGGTAAGGGCCTGCCAGGAGGTTAGGATGTGAATCATATTGGCAGATGGCTGGGAGAGCATTTTCAATTACAGAAAGCACAGAGCTAATGAATAGAGAAGGCAGAAATAGAAGCTTATTGGAACCCAGTGTCTTATTTGGAGACTCTTGCTGGTGATCATGGTGTGAACAAATCTAGAGACGTGGACAAAACAGAAAGATGATAGTTCAAGCAAATGCATTTTGTTTTACATATTTATTATGAAGCAGACACTTTTAGTCTTATTTGGAATTTGAAAGGTGATACTTCTTCTTGGAAAATCTAAACCATTTGATGTATTTTCTTCCTGAAAGAAAATTCTTCTTTAGGACTGGTTTTCCTTTCTAAGAAATGTCAGTGACAATTTTTGTTTGGGATTAGATCAGTGCAGCAGCTGACTTTCTCTCTCTTTCCCCTCCTCTTCCCACTCCTCCTCCTTTTTTTTTTTTTTTTTTTACTCTATGCACCAAGCATAATAAAACCTAACAAGCCTAACATTTATAAACTTCCTAGTCTCTTGGTTTAGTGCTGTGATTTGATCCAGTGGGTCTCCACTTGACACTAAACCTTTCTCTGTTCATTGAAATTGCATTTCTATTACAGGGAGAGAAAAGGAAAGTTTGTAAGCAAGAGACCTTGAAGCTTAATGTTTGAGGCAGTCATGGATTTTCAAACACAAAGGCATGGCACATGTCCTTCCATTTGTCCCAAGGTCTTTTTTATTTTTTAATTTTCTGACCAAGCTAAAATCCCTTTCTGAGTTAGTAATGGCCTCTCATTTTGCAAAACCAATCCTCCTAAGAAATATAAGGTTGGGTATTTGTACAGACAGAGCTTGCAAGGGACCAACACAGCTCTAGGAGGGTAGAAAACTCAGCATCTGAATGCTGGGGTCAGAAACCCTGCTTTAGAAAGTTTATGTTCTGGTTCAAACACTAATGTCATTGCTCCTTGATTTTTAAACTTTTATTATAGGAATAATAGCCAGCATGAGAATACATTTAAGATAATATGTGTCGAGGCACAGTATAAATGTGAAGTTTCACAAGAATGTTCTTAAGTAATAAATTCCTTTCCCCATTAGTTGTCATTGCTCTTATTATTCTTTGTTCATGCATTTTTGTGGATTTTATTTTATTTTAATTGCATGCATTTAAGATGTTCACCTCCTCAAATGTCTTGGTACACACATTCCTAGAGAAATGATTGCTACTGTCAAGCCAATTAACAGATCCATCAGTTTACGTATTTACATTTGGGTGGATGTATGTGGTAAGAGCACCTGAAATCTAAGCTCATCGCAAGTGTCCAGCACACAGACATCACTAATCATAGCCTGAGATTATACTTTGGATCCCAGGTCTTACTCTTCTTACACAACCACAAGCTGGACCCTTTGACTAATGTTTCTCCAGTTCCGCCACTGCCTCTGGTGACCACCATTCCCTCTGTGTTTCTGTGCACTCAACTCTTTTTATAGGCCACACAAGAGAGTAGCCGCACCATGGTTTTCTTTCTGTGTCTGGCTTATTTCATTGAGAACAGTGTCTTCCACGTTCAACAATGCTGTTGTAAATGGCAGTATTTCCTTTGCTGTTAAGGGAGAAGAGCGTCCCCCTGGTGGACAGCCAGGTAGATTCCATGTCGTCACTCTAGTGAATGGGGTTGTAAGAAAAGACTCAAATGCAGGAAATACAGAGAGGAGAGGTGGCAGAGCAGGACACAGCTTTATTTGCGACAAAGCTGCAGAGGGGCCCGGTGGAGACTGAGATCTGCCTTCTGCTTAGAGCTCCGTTAGTTATTGAGGAAAGAGGGAAGGGGATTTTTTGCAGTTAGGCTGTTGCTGGGGGGTTGTCAGGGAGGGGTCCTTGTGGTCACCTTCATGTCAAACCAGGTGTTTTTCAGGATTTCAGCCCAAGATCACAATGTCTTTTCTTTGCATGATGATGGAGTATTGATGGGTTTGGGTCAGGCTGGGTCAGAGTGACCTTGAGGTGACTCTTGCTCTATGATGGAGGAGATGTTTCAAGATGGCACTGCTTGTCCAGTTCTTCCTAACAAGGACTCCAAAGACCCTGGGAGAAGAGAAAACCCGGATGATGAAGTGTCTGTCACATGGGTTTCTGTGGTGATTAAATGAAAAAAAAAAATACTTTGCAAAACTCTTACCCCAGAGCCTGGCACAGAACTCATGTTAATCAGGTTGTCCTACACGTGCTGCCGTTTTTCTGATTTACTACATCACAACAGTTTCAAGTTTTTATTTACACATCTGTTTTCCCTTTCTGTATTTTGCCCGTACAGGGCAGAAACTTTGTGTCATTCAGATTTGCTTGTGAATCTTAGCGTGGCAAGTCTCAACTGTTGAAGTTATACACTGCGGACTACAAAGTCCTAGACGAGAAAGATCTTCCCCAGGAGCAATCAGCTTTATGAAGACAAGAGGCAGACAGGGGATATCATAGTTGGCAGATCTTACATTTGCTGACAGCACTAAGCCACGTGGCTCAGCTCCAAGTACCATGTGGTCCAAGGTGTACAGTATTTTAGCCACGCTGGAGAAGCCACTACAGAATGATAGTGCCCGGTGCTTGACTGTCTTTACATCCTTATTTAAATGCAAGCTGAGTTTCCAAGGTAAACATCCTTTCACATCAACAAAGGGCAGTTTCACTGACAATAATGACAGCAAAAATCGCTGCCAAGGAGATTCGTTACATTGCAAACGTGTCATTGATGTTTGAATCCTGTTCCTGTGGACGCTGGAGGCCTTTACAAAAGCTCTGCTATTATGGTATCTGTGTTCTCCTCCAGGAAGAAAACTCTGGAATGCAACAGATATCACTGTAAAGTACATGCAGAGGCCAAAGGAGCCAGAGTACATTTTGAGAAAAGTTTTAGTATGCTTTTAGTTAATTCCGGTATACAGGAAGAATAAAATCATAAACATTTTAGCTTGACTATAAATCACTTGTGGTATGAAACCAACCTTACTTAGAATTCTAAGTTGTCTGGTATTGATCCCATCAGATAAAACTTAATAGTGAGGGAATGAGGCAGGCAGGCAGACCACCCACGGGTGGATGGGATAGGGCCTTGAAGAAGGGAAGGGGGAGAGAACAGTGTGCCACCCTAGAAGGAGACATCTGGTCTGGAAAGCCACCTGTTGCTTGCTGCCCCTTGAGAGCTTCAACCACAGTGGCACCTTAGCTAGAACATCCATTACTCTTTCTAACAGCTTCAATCACGGTGACTCTTCCTTAACTACCCTTACCTCTACCCCTAGCAACAGCCAACCACCAAATCCACCCTTACCTGAATGCTTCCTCTCCCCAACTGATGTACTAGACCACAGGTTTGGACACTCTCCTAATTAGGCAAATAAGGGATTAAATGTATGTACTTCTTCCTTTTTTCTTATTTTTTAATAGCTTTATTGAGGCACAGTAGACAAAAGTGTACAAACAGTACACATTTAACATATTCAATTGGATAAGTGTTGAGATAGGTATACACTTGTGACACCATCACTACATCAAATCCATGGATATATCCATCAGCCTTAAATGTTTACTAGTGCCCCTCAGTAATCTACCCCTGCCTGCTTTCTGTTACTACAGATTTGTTATCATTTTCAAGAATTTTATACAGATTAAAACATATAGTAGTTACTCTTTAGTATGGGTCTTATTTTACCCAGCACAGTTATTTTGAATTTTTTCATGTTCTTAAATGTAACAATATCAACTATTAATGTAGTAGCATTCCATGGTATGAATACAACACAATAACATTTTTATGCATTCACTTGATGCTGGATATTGGTTTTTGTCTAGCTACAGGTTTTTATTTTAAATTTTTAAATTTTAAAAATTTGTTCTAATTAGGTATCTATAACAGCAGAATTCATTTTGATTAATTGTACACAAATGCAGCACAACTTTTCATTTTTCTGGTTGTACACAATGTAGCATTGCACCATATGTGCAGTCATACATGTACCTAGGGTAATGATGTTCATCTCATTCCACCATCTTTTCTGCCCCTATGTCCCCACCTCTCCCCTTTGACCAAAGTTCTTCCATTCTTCCCATGTCCCCTCCCCAATTATGAATCAGTATCTATGTATCAGAGAGAACATCTGACCTTTGTTTTTTTGAGATTGGCTTTCTTCGCTTAGCATGATGTTCTCCAGCTCCATCCATTTACCTGCAAATGACATGATTTTATTTTCTTTTAATGCACATATTCCATTGTGTATATAGACCACAGTTTCTTTATCCATTCATCTATTGAAGGGTATATAAGTTGGTTCCACAGTTTAGCTATTGTGAATTGAGCTGCTATGAACATTGATGTGGCTACATCATTATAATATGCTGATGTTAAGTTCTGATTGGCTTATTAAATTCAGAGCTTGAAGAGCTTGATTGGCCCATGCCAGCATCCCCCCACCCTCAACCACCTATCAAAACTCCTAGACAACAACCTTTTCTTGGGACCTGTCCCCCTTCAGGAGCTCTGCTTTCTTTCATTTGGTCTAATAAATTAAGTTACTTTGTTCTTACCTTAGCATCCATGAATTTCATTCTTTGAATGCACAAGACAACAACCCCCCCCATTTATGCTCTGTGCTACAGTAGAATGTCATAATGACAAATTTAACCACCATTATCATTGCTTTGGGCTTAAAATTCTAAGGTAGTATTGAACAGAAACATGGAAGTATACAGGTTGTGTGTGTGTCTGTATGTGTATGTGTTTGTGCACAAGCATAAAACTATTACCTTCCTTTTACAGTTTTATGATACCAGAAAAATTCATTTTGTTACAAAGGGATTTACCTAATAAGTAGAAAAAGGTAGGAAAGATGAAATAAGCAAGGAAAATTAAAGAACAATTACTCAAAGAGTAAAATGAAAAAATAATTCAAGTGTAGGAGAGATTGCTCAGATTTTAATGTTGTACAGTTTTAAATGACACTTACTTTTAGGTAATACAACATATGCATATCAACAGAGGAATACACCTTCAATTTACATGTATCCAGAGATGCTTAAATCATGAAATACCGTATCAAAATTCTGTCTCAAGAGACAGTACTTCTGTTTCTGCTGTGTTAAAATGTTTAGTCTTATTATAAATGGTTCTTTAATTTTTTTTTAGTTGTTGATAGACCTTTCCTTTATTTTATTCACTTATTTATATGCCATACTGAGAATCGAACCCGGCACCTCATACACATGAAGCAAGCACTCTACCACTGAGCCACAACTCCAGGCCCTGCTTTAGGATTTTCAAAATTTAATAATGGAAAACATTCTATCCTGAGCCATTGCACTAGTTTCAAATAACATCCTGAGATCTTTTATTAAGTGTCCAACTCTTAAGGGTTACTTAGAACTCAGAATAGCCCGGAGGACAGTTTCTGTTGTTTCTGGTTCATTTTGTTTTGCAGTGCTGGGGCGCGAACCCGGGGCTTTGCTCATGCTACACAAGTGCTCTCTCACTCAGCTACACCGCAGCCCAGGAGATACTTCTGTTCATACATAGTGATTATTGGAATATGTAATTGATGAGCAGGGTGTTCTATGAGGTATTGAGAGGCTTTTGTAATAATTGGCTTAAACATTTTCCCGAATCTGCCTGTTTTAAAAATTAAAATGTCTCATTCCCCAGTATCTCTAAGATGGTGCTTCAGCACAGGGGTGAGACTTGAGACATATTTTAACCAGGTGATCATGGTTATCATCCAGCATGTAACTAACAAATTCATCTTGCATCTTAAATTAAAGAACCATAGTCCAAAATACAATAAAAACTAGTTTTTGTGTTCACATAAGTTTTCATGTTAGCTTTGAAGTTTCCACAGTACCCCTGGGGGACAAGAATCCTCTTGCCACTTAGTGTAACTTGTATTATTGAAACTCTTTCTGAATTTCTTTAAGTTTCACTTGGGGGAAAACAGTAGTGAGGTATAGTGATTTTCCTGATCTCACAGAAGGTGTACCTGTGAAATATTATTTTAAAGTTTAAAGAAATTACTCCTAGGTGAATATCACTCTGTTTTCTGGTCCTCCTCAGGAGTGCACAGAAGGTAAAACATTTGAGTTTCCTGAGGGCAGGGCTGCGCTGCCTTCCCTTTCCAGCGCTAAGGCTGTGGCGAGCGCTCTTTGTGAGGTGGAGTCAGGGCCGTGTTCTTCACACCCTTGGGCTTTTGTTGGTGATTCTGCTCTGAAGTGGCTCCTGAGCATGATGCTGAGCTGTCCAGGGCTCCTGATGCCGAGGTCTGCATCCGGCCTTGTGGAGGAACACAAGTCAGTGGGTGTACTGCAGGCTTGAACATGGAGCTGTTGGCCACCTGCTCAATGTTACCTGTCCATTCTGTAGATTAAGCAAGGCATCTTTGAACAGAGATACACAGAACCATGTATTGATTGGTGGACAAAAGGAACCTAACCCTATACTTCCCTTAGAAACAATGGTTTAGTATTTGCTAATTCACTGTGAGCAGTAAATTTATAGATAGAACACAACTAAGGAGAAACTACTGTATGTAGGAAGTAAATTCACATTACATCTTAAATTGATTTAGATATAATTCGATGATTTGTTGATGATTCTTAAAGATTCCTTGGGATTTTATTCAGCACAGCCCAAAGAGAAAGTTATATAAAACATAATTTGCATTTGAATAAATGTATGTGTTCCTTAACAACTCTAAAATAATGTATTTTAAATCCGTTTCATTTATGTAAGAATAGCATTGTGTTATAAAGTAAGAGTAAATATTAGTAGTAACAGTACTAGTGACAATCTTCTGGTATCTAGAACAGTATATAACATAACAGATGCATTTTCCCACTTAATCTTTGGAACAATTGTTGAAACTATTATTAGGTCCATGACACAGATAAACATGCTGAGGCACAGAGAGGTTTTCAGACTTTGCCCAAATACATTGCTCTATAACAACATATGAGTTATTCATAGAGAAGCACATACAGTAAGGAGAGGAAATGCACCTGTTTACCAGTATGTTAATAGATATACTAGTTTGATGCCTGCTGTCTTAGCAAAATACAATTCTGATGGAAGAGGATGCTTTATTTTCCTTGTAGTCTTGCTTTACCAAGTCTGGTGCCCAGATTGGCATGTGAGTGCTCAGTGTAGTGTAAGCATGAAAGAGGAAAGGTGTTGCTTGTAGAGCAAATGAGCCCAGAGTCAATGTCTGTGTTGCATCTTGTTATCTAGGTGAAGCCTAGAGGGATTCTAGAAGAGCAGAATGTCAGACACTGGCCTGGCAATAATTAGCACTGTCTGTGCTGAAAGTCACTGATCCAATCTGAATTGTATATTTTGAGCAATAAAATGGAGGACCCATTACCTGGTTACCTGATCCTTACTTTATCTGCAACCAGCTGCTCCAGGGCACTCAGGAAGCCAATGACGCGCCCAACCAAGCCCTGCGGGCCTGAGGAGCTGTCCAGCACTGATCAGTGGCAGCAGCGTTATCACTGCCCGGCAATCTGTCATTCAGCAGTCGCTTCTTTCAAAATTTGAAGAATTTCTTCAAATATTTGTTGATGATTTCATCAACATTTGTTGATGATTCTTAAAGATTCCTTGGGATTTTATTCAGCACAGCCCAAAGAGAAAGTAATATAAAACATAATTTGCATTTGAATAAATGTATGGGTTCCTTAACAACTCTAAAATAATGTATTTTAAATCCGTTTCATTTATGTAAGAATAGCATTGTGTTATAAAGTAAGAGTAAATATTAGTGGTAACATGTTAAGTATGATCCTTGGTATTCTGAGTTTTTCTATTAGGCTTGCTTGAGTATATATAGGTTGATCCATAGCTAATATTTCCTTAAAATTCAAAAAAGGACTTTGTTGGTAATTCTGTTTTCTTTTGGTGGAACTAGGGATTGAACCTGGAGGTGCTCTGCAACTGAACTACCTCTCTGCCTTTTCAATTTAATCTTTTTTTATTTTTAAGTTTTGAGATAGGGTCTTGTTAAGTGACCAACACTGGCTTTGAACTTGCAGTTCTTCTGCCTCAGCCTCCCAAGTTGTTGGGGTTACAGATGTGCACCCTCACACCTGACTCAGCAATTTGTATTTTATGTTTCCAGTGTTTATCATTAGCCTACCTTCTCATGTCATGTTTGATTACTTATCACTCAAAACATGCTTGCATTTGGCACTAACCACCTCTTTGATCAGCCCTCTCAAAGATTCACTGGCACTGTCCTGATAGAAGACCTCTTGACATTAAAGTATGAAACACCTTAGCAAGAAAAGCAATATTATCATGTAGATCCATAAGTAGCATCAATGAAATAAAATTTTAAAAAAGGCTTTTTTTTCTAATTCATCATAAACTCGAATTCATAAGATAAAACTAGAAATTCTGGCTCCATTCCCCTAAAAGCAGTTTGGCTTTTCAAATGGCCAGCAGGAAAATTTAAGAGCTGCATCTTGAATTTAATCAATTTATTTCCTTTTTATGATGTAATACATTTTAATGCTTGAAAAGCTCGATAAGAAGAGTCTTCTGCAAAGCATTTATTCAATAAGTATTGATGTGGGTTGATTCGCAGCACAGCGTGCTTGCTGCCAGGGCTTTGTGTTTCTGGGTAACGACTAAGCTGTGTAGCTGCTCAAGAGTTATACTTATTCAAGACACTTACATGTCTTGCTCACATGTTGTCTTCTTTGTGGCTCTGTGCTGTCTTGGGACACACTGATCTCTCACTTTGCAGTCCTGATCCTGGCCAGGTCTGCAGTTCAACTTGTCTTTCCTTGTGTGCTGGTTGAACACATCATCTGCAGTGGAAGGAAAATGAAACTTGCTTGTGATTCTCTGCCCCCTTTTAGAAGAAGCAGTTCCACATCATAACAACTATAGAGCTCAAGTGTGAGACCTGGGCTCCCAAGTTCCTCTGTGGCAGTCTGCCCTTAGGCTGCTTAACTCTGAAATGGCTTAAGATGTGGGAAAACCAGTTTATGTTGATAAACACCCACTGAGACCTGTTCTGCACAGGCATATGGTAACATCAGGCAACATCCAGAAACATTATTGAAGTTTCTGGATGTTATTACCTTACCTGTAAGTTATTACCTTACAGGTAAATAATTCTTCCAGGCTCCTGGCACGAAACAATGAATAAGATAAACAACCGTTGTTTATAAATGCTGTTTAATTCAGTGCTGTGTTGTTGAATAGAGTTTAGAGAGAAAGTCGAGAAATAAATAAATGTCAGGTAGTGATCAGTCTTGTGGAAAAAAAGCAGGCTCAAGCAACACAGACTTCATATCTAGGTGCTCGTTTGCTTGCTTATTGCTTCTTAGGTGAGGGGAAATTACTCTACGAAGGTCCCATTTGAGAGGAAACTTAAAATACTGAGGAAATTAGCCAATCTGGGATATGGGAAGGAACATTCCAGCAGAAAGACCAGCAGGCAGGAGAACCTGCCCCCCTGAGGGAAGAGCAGGATGGCTCTGGCTAGGGACAGGGTGCAGGGCAGGGAGGGGAGCGCATGGGCAGCTGCAGGCTGGGTTTTGGTTTGCACCTGAGGGGAAGCTGTTGGCAGGTTTTGCACATGTGATAGTGTATCATCTTATTTGTATTTTGAGAAGGATCTTCTGGCTGCTGGGTGAAGAATACAAAATGGAGAGGGAAACAAGGTAAGAGACTGATTGTTTTAGCCCCAAAGGGGTTATAATGGCATGGGTTAAGAAGGGAGCTGTGGAGTGGCCTAAATCCCCTTCTTGAAGGTGAAGGCTTTTGTTTGATTAGATGTATGTTCAAGAAAAAGGAAGAGACAAGGACATCTGTTAGGAGCAAGTAGTGGTCCCTTTTGAGAAGGGAGGGGCACTGTGCCTGCAGCTTGAAGTAGGGCAGCGAGGTGACCAGGGCCATGTCCCTGCTGCTTTGGAGTTTCTAGTGGATATTCTAATAGGGTTTCTGAGTATGTAAGAGGTATGTGCATCAAGAAAGATTTCATGATCTGCTAAATAAACCTGAGCATTTGTGAACCTAGATGGTGGTAATGTCGAGTGGCGAGATGACCTGACCTGGAAGGTGAGCAATGCGGAGAAGAGGAGTGGCCGGAATGGGGACTCCAAAGCACCCCAGCATTGTGAGATTGGAGAGGAGTTAATAGCAGGGCAGAGTGGCCCGAGGGGAAGCCACAGGAGAGTGTGCCGCTACAGGAGCCAGAGGGGCAGCAGGTTTCAGTGAGGGCTCAAAGGCAGAAGGACCAACTGTGCCTCCTGGAGAGGTTGATGAAGACCAGGGCAAGAGGGGACAGAGAAGTCCTACTATTCCCAGGGATGCTTCTGGTATAACGGGCAGAGACATAAACTGGTATATTTAAGGTGATGTGGGGTAAAGGGGGAGACTTTTTAGAGAAAGATTTTAAATCCAGTTACCACCTTACAGGACTCAGAGAAGTTGATGCAAAAGAGAAGGGGAGTTTGCAAGAGGAAAGCTATTGAGTGTCAGAGAAGGGACGATGTTCAGCATGCAGGTACAAAAGCTGACCCCATTTCCCAGGCAATCACTAGTATGAGGTCAGGCCAGAATAGAGCACGAGGCCAAATCAGTGCAAATACACAAGCTTCACCAACACAGTCAACAAAGTCAAACTAGTGGGCATTCCTAGAACACTCCACACAACAACAGCAGAATACATGCTCTTTTAAAATATATATGAATAATTCAATGAGGAGGAAAACAATATGGAGGAAATAAAACAAAAGTTATCCAGAAAATACTCAGAAATTTTTAAAAATGCAATTTAAAACAATCCATGACTCAAAAAAATAGAAAAAGTAGAAATTAAGAAATATGTTCAGCCAAAAGACATTTAAAAGAAAAATATATCAAATTTGTGAAATGCAGCTAAAACTTAGTGGGAAATTTATATGTATAGAAATTGAAATTAGAAAAGAAGGAAATATCAACATCAATAAATTAAGTTTTCACCATTAAAAAACTAGAAAAGAAGACCAAACAAAACACAAGGTATGAAGAGTTAAGGAAGTAATAATTTAAAAAATAGAAATAAAATAAAATGAAAAAGGATAAATAATAAATCAATGAAACCAAAACCTGGTTTATTGAAAAACCAATAAAATGTGTTCACCTCTAGATATAGAAGCAGAGGAGATACAAATTACCAACAGAGTGTTAAAAGAAAGTGCAACCCTTTTAGTTAAATTACTAATAGGAACAAACAACTTTGAACCAAGGCATTTATCTCTCCTTCTCCTTCCCCCCTTCCCCCTTCTCCCCTTCCCTCCTTCCTTTCTCTCTCCCTCCCTCCCTCCCTTTGCTCCTTCCTTCCTTCCTTCCTTCCTTCCTTCCTCCCTCCCTTCCTTCCTTCTTTCCTTCTTCTCTCCCTCCCTTCCTTTGCTGTTTCCTTCCTTCCTTCCTTCCTTCCTTCCTTCCTGTACTGAGGATTGAACACAGGGCCACTTTATCACTGAGCTGCATCCCTAGCCCTTTTTATTTTTACTTTCAGGCAGGGTCTCAGTAAGCTGTAGAGGCTGGCCTAGAACTTGGAATCCTCCTACCTCAGCCTTCTGGGTAGCTGGGACATCAGGGGTGTACCACCATACCTGGCCCAGGCCAATACATTTGACACCTTAAATGACAGAGAAAATCTTTTAACAACACACATTTTCAAGACTGACTTGAGGAAAAAAATGGAAGATCTTAATAGTTCTATATTTGTTAAATAAATTGCATTCTTAATTAAAATTTTCCTTGGAATAAAATGTCAAGCCAAAATGCCCTTCTTGACAATTTGTATCAAACATTTAAGGAAAAACCAACAATGTTACACAAACTCTCCCAGCTTAGAAGAAAAGGGACCATCCCCTAACTCATGCTGAGAACTGCATTTCTCTGATTTTAGATTTATTAAGGACACCATTACAAAAGAAAAAGCTATTGGCAAACTCCCTCATTAATATAAATGGGAAAGAGCTTTTGCCGAATCATTAGCCAAGTATATCCTGTCACATGTCACCTCTACCAAGTAAGCTCTGTGCCAGGATAGGATGTTTGATTTTACATGCAAAAGTTAAAACCATTCATTTATGATAAAAATATCTCCCCAAACTAGAGAGGAAAAGGTTTTTCTACCTGATGTAAAAGGCATCCGTGATAAAACAGGTGCAGCTAATGTCAAACATGAAGGGAGAGACTGAGAGCCTTTTCCTAATTCAAGGACAGGACGAGGATGCTGCTCTGGCCACTTGTTCTCAGCACATGCCCAAACAGGAACGGCTGGCTGAGGCAGGAGCGCTGTGTTCTACTTAGCTCCTCTTCAAAATGGTTGGTGGGAAGTTTGAGAGCAGCTTAAGGCAAAGACTAGAGTCTAGAGTGGGAGGCAGCGAGTAGTTTTTAAAGTTGACATGTGCCTTCAGTGCCTAGAACGACTATGAGTGAATTTTGCTTCTTCTGCTCATTTAGCAGGTTCCACTTTGAAAAATACCACAGAGTCCTGTCCTGGTGAAGGGAAGAGCCCACCTGTCCAGGTTCCTGGGGTTAGGATTGAGACCCTTGCCAACAGCTGCTGCTGGAGCAGCCTCCACGTCCTCACTGCAACTCAGTGCTCAGCCTGATCAGAGCAAGGAGAGGAGAGAAAACAGGGCTCCCAGCGCAGCCCAGTTGCAGGGAGGCTGCTGGATTTGGCACTGGAAATATACCATATTGTAGAAAATACGAGTGCCCGACGAAACCAACCTGCAGAGAAAGGTCTGCAGAATAAGACTCTGCTCCTCCTGTAGTCCTCGGGGAAGACACTGCTACTCCCTCTCTCTACTGCTTCTGCTTCTGCTTTGACTGCTTTTATTAGCTAGCTGGGATTTATTTAGGCATTACCAGGCCTCTGGTATTTATCACACCTAATGCTCTAAAACAACAGTGATCTAAGTTTGATCTCTGGACCCTGAGCACCATCAGCATCCCCTGAGGACTGCAGAGCTGTAGGAATATTGGGTCCCACTCTAGCTCCATGGAACCAGATCCCAGTTCAGGGATGGGCTAGCTGTGTGCTCTCTCAGCCCAGGTGGTTCTGATAGGCACATTGGCTCTTGAGAACCACTGGATTAAAATATCTTCAATTTTCATTCTAATCTGAGTACTTTGGCTTATTTCAGATAGATTAAAATCCAAGGAACTTAAAATCTTGTTGAAGTTTTTGATGTTATCTCTACCATTGATTCACTATCTCCAGAATGCACTTAATTGCATGGTATGTGCAAGCCTACAAACCCCAGCATGAAACAGTTTCACTTTGCTGTTAGATATTTTGAAGCCACGTAGCCTGATTATATTTTTATTTTAGTGCAGCTGAAATATCATCAATGCTCCTATATATGACCTTGAGTTCCAAAGCAAGGACAGTACATGTCATTTTAAACTCTAATATGATCTCTTGAAGTTTCATTGGAGCTGGCAGGTTTAAGTAACCAAAAGAAGTATTTGCATGTTTAGTTAGGCTGTTTAGACATGGCATCAAGTTGAAAAATCCCAAAACTTGTATTTAAAAATGTGGATATTTTATTCCCCTATAAATACATTTTGGAATGCTCACTTCAAAAATTTTTAAGAAGCAACTTATTTAAAATAGAAAGATTAAATCTTGACAAATTTCATTAAAATAATAACAATATAATCTATAATAATAATAATATAATTTGTTTCATAATAATCTAATGAAAAGTCAGATCATTTTTATGAACAAATTTACCAAGTAGATTTTTTACATAGGAAAATTAATTAATAAAAATAATGAACCTGCTATATTGCTGGAAATTTTAGGTCTCTCTCCTTAGGCTCCTTTGCATTCTCCTGCTTCCATCATGCCTGAAATCAAGTAAGAAGCATTGAAACAGGAGGCTTTTCTCCGAAACCTTTGCATTGCCTAAGGCCAGGAGAGGCTGCCAACAGGAAAAGGCATTCTCTTACCAAAATACCGGAGCAGTTGGCGACCAGAAGAAAATGGGCTGATTGTAGTCACTGCTGTCCCTCATTATAAGTGAAATAGGTTCACCTTTAATAAATAGGGCCATGGTAATGAAAATAATTCTAAGATTTTGGAAAAAAATACTTTTCAAATTAATGCATGAATTAACTACATTAATGACAATGCACAATTTAATAGCATACAGTTATGTTGACAGTTAACTAAGAAAATGTTTGCATATATTGTAGCTGATTTTAAAATTCTTAGCTTGGCAGGATAGCACATGCCTATAATCTCAGCTGCACAGGAGACTAAGACAGGAAGCTCACAGGGTCAAGGACAGACTGGGGAACTGGATGAGACTCTGTCTTGAAATCAAATAAAAAGAACCGAGATGTAGCTCAGTGGTATCAGTGGTAGAGCACCCTTGGGCTAATCTCCTGTGTCAATAAATAAATAAATAAGAAAAAATCATTAGCAGATCATATCTTTGACTATTTACACATAATTTATAATATAAATTGAAATCTCCTTGAAGCAGTTTGTATAAGGGCAGCATATTATTGCTTGTGAATCAAAGGGAATTTAAAGATTCGAAAACACTGTGTTGCAAAGCTTAGGACTCCCTGGGAAGCCACATGTGGCTTCATGAGCCTTGTCTCCTGTAGATTTCCAGGGTTCTAAGTGGCTGTGTTCAAGTTGCAGTCTGACTGGAGCCCTGCCCAGATTCCCCAGGTGCTCCCCTGGCTCTCAGGAGTCTGGACTTGGGCTTTGTCCCCTTTGATGGCCCTACTGCTGCTCAGCCAGGGGTACTTTGTCTCCCCAGGGGGTAAATTGAGGCAGACCTGCCATGCTCATCCTGCCATGGAGAACAATGTGGGCAAAGTCCAAGAAATCTCCATTTTGAAAAGGAAACTGCATTCAGCTTGAGGCTGAATCTTTTCTCCTAGAGGCCGTGGGCATCTTCAGGAATAGGTCAATGTTCACGCTGAGGACTGAGAGGACTTGGCTTCCCACCTGGGAGTGGGGAAGACCTAAGACCCCTAAGACCTGCCACTGGCAAGAAATTCTTCTTCACCCACAAAACAACCGCTGCAGCCACACAGCAGGATGCACCTGTGCCGAGAGTGTGCTCTTGGGCCCACGGCCTGGCCCTTCGGCCACGTAGCAGGCCACTCCTGCCTGGACTGGTGGAAAATAGCCCTTGCACACAGGATATTGGGCCAGGCATTTGAGACTTAGCACACAAACAAACTTCCCTTTCCTTGCTGAGACTTTTCATTTCTCCATTTGTCTTGAGTCATAATGTTGGAACATTTGGATGATGGCCGTCCCGGGTCCCTTTGGCACTCGTACCCGTGCATGGCTGTTTTCTAATCCCATTGTGCTTTCCCTGGTTCTTGGTGTGATTCTTTTCCTTCAGTAGTACTTTGGACATTAGGGATGTCACATTCGCAGACTCCTGATGTTAAAATATTAAAACTCTTTCAGCAGGCGGTTGCTCTCTGCAGGTCCAGCTTATAGGTCTTGGCCCACGTCATCAGCTTCCTATGCAGTGGCCATCTATTCTGCAGGGCACTTGCCAAGCTATTCTGGTATGTGTTCCCCCTCTTGTGCCTCTGGGGCTCCCGATTCATCTCTGTAGGTCCTTGGGTGGGAGGTTCAAGAAACACTGATCCTGGTTTCCTTTCTGACTGGAAGGGCTTCAGGGCTTTGTACTGCTGGGTAGAAGCCCTGGGGACTACAGCCCACCTGGTGCTGCCACACTGGTGGGTGGGCCACCCATGCCTCCCAGTGTGGGCTGGCGACATCAGGGTGCTCCTCTGCTGGCTCCCCAGATCAGGTGGGTACCTTCTCACTGCTGGGGCTGGTGTAGCCTGCCCTTGCCAGCTGGGTCCAGGTGAGGACCTCCTTGCTAGGCCTCTGCTGGTCTGTTTCTTTACCGGCATTTTGTCCAAAGAGAGGCAGGTGTTTTATTTGTTTGTCCTCTTTTCTCTTTTGGTCTGTGCCTGTTGTTGATTCCAAGTTCCTGTCGTCCCTGGCTCCTAGTCAGGGACCTAAGGGAGATAAAGAGAAGGCCTCAAGAATGGGCCTCAGTGTCAGATCCTACGCCCACACCTCTCCCCCTCTCTCTGATGTGTGCTGGATTGCTCACAGGCACCAGGGCTGCCTTCCTGTTCTCCTCAACTTGACTGAACACAGTCAGGCTTCCCCACAGAAGCCCCGGCCCCATCTCCCAGCCCCATCTCCCAGACCTAACAGAATGTGGTGTCCTCATCATAGAAGTTTCTATGGTTCTTTCTCTGAGAGCATTTACTTAAAAACAAAACAAACAAACAAAAACCCTGGTAATTGTAATTGCCACTTTGAGATACAAATCTATTTAAAAGCCCCTGCCAGTTGTGAATCCCAGCTGCCTCTTTCAAGCACCTTGAGCCATGGCTTTGAAATGAGGAAGAGAGTGAAACTAGGAGTCTCACTTTTGAGCTCCCAGCTGTAAACCTGCCTCCTGCATGAAGAAACAGGTGTTTGCTTTTCCTTGGGTGCTTGCTTTTCCTTTTGCTTACGCAATTGCAAACACAGATGACCTAAGCTGCCCTGACCTGTCCCAGTGCTTAAAATTTGTGTGCGTTGAGTTCCCGCTGAGTCCTGGCCTTTGTTCCCAGGGCAATAGCCTTGGGCACAGTTTTCCTTACTTGTTTACCTTTGTCCAGGAGGCTATTTGTAGAGTGTTATTAGAGTTCTGTTCAGGGAACTCCAGCCCAGGATTTTGACATATTGCTGAACTATCAAAACCCCACAGCTCACCGCCTTTCCCTGGCCAGCTTGCCTCATACGAGGATATTTTTAGGGGAAAGGACATGTCTGGTACTTCGCCTGCAGTGATGGTTTCATGGTTATATGGCGTGTCCAAGCTCATCAGATTGTATACATTAAGTACGTATATGTGTATGTTGTATATTGATGATACTTTAATAAATCGGTTTTAAGAGTAAACAGACCCAGGTAAGGATATATCTTTCCTTATTTTTTTCTCTATCCATCATTTTCCCCCCTTTCCTTTTCCCTCTCCATGTTTCCTCTCCATTTCCCATCCTTCCTCCTTTCCTTCCTTTCTTTTACAGCAACTCTGTTTGGAGTTTCTTGGAGTAAAGCTCAGATGAAAGCATCTTATAAAATGCTGGTGTTACTCCCTGTGGGTGTGCTGGGTTTGAATACAGTGACTCTGTTCCTTCTCTGAAATGACTCTCATACACCAATTCAAGCATTGGAGGATTGATTGGCTAGTCAGTCTCTGGGAGAGCTTTTATCTACTTTCTACTAGTAATGAAGGGTAAGGCCAGGACTGCCTGTGTGTTTAGCGGTGCTTTTTCTTGGTGAGAATCGATATTTATCTCAAAAAATTTCCAGCAGCATATCATTAAGGATATATCTCCAAATTAACAATTAATATCTATATAGAGAAGAAGGTTCCCAGTGGGAAAGAAAGAAAGCAAGAAAGGCTGAGTGGTGTGGATGTCCTCAACTTCTCTGAAATCCCATGGTTGCGGGTGTCCTGTGCTGGGAGCTGCTCCTTGCTGTCTCCCACCCAGCTGTCCCTGCAGAACCTCAAGGTTCTTGAATTCTACACTCAGCACATTTCTGTAGATCATCCCTTCTTCCTGATCATCTTATTTGGTGGTCCCTTTATGCATAGAATGTTTGTAGTGACAGTCATTGGCTCCAACCCATCTACCACCCAGCAGCCAGACACGGCACATTCTTCAGTGGTTTTTGTGTTGTTCTCTTTTTTTCATTTTTATAACCACAGACTTCGGGTCAGTTCTTAGTGTCAAGTACTTGTTTTTAATTTTCTGAATTGTTGAAAAGCCACTTAATTGTAGTTAAGTTTAAAGTTAAATTCTACTCTCAATACATAAGAAGAAAATCAGAGAGCATAAAAGTTGCCCTTTGGAATATCATAGCTTCCACCAAAGTAGCAGAGTGCCACCTCAGTCTGTCCAAAGCAGAGCATTTTTTTTTCTCAAATCTTTTAAACAGTTCACTGTTGTTAAACTGGAGCGCAAAAATGAAGGATTTTTTCTGTGTTGAGGAGGAAGGTTGTCAAAAATGCACATTGCACCTTTAAACACTATAATCCCCCTCTCTCAGAGCAGGTCATGAAAATCCAACACTGCATTTCTGAGACTAAATGAAGAAAATGCAGACTCCAGTCTTCTGTGTGTTAAATAAATTAAAATGGGTGCCAGGCCTGAAGATTCCAAGCGACACATCCAATTGTGCCTCATAATTGACCTTAACCTTGCTCATTTTGCAGATATAAGTGAAACTTGAGCTATTTTTTCTAAAAGACAAAATAAATCCAGAACTTATGCTCAACCAATCAGACATAGCCACTAAACTGATGGAAGTACCCACCGCCCAGTGGGACAGACCAGACAAGGCAACTTTATGACCATAGCCTTCAAGACATATTCTTTGTATCACTTTTTCTTTTCTCTTTAAATGTTTGTCCCTTTTATTCCTGCAATTCAGGCTCCTAAACACTGCTAAATTGGAGCTGCACCAATCAGGATTCATTGTTTACTTAGGTAAACTTTTTGAAGTTTCATAGTGCCTCATTTAATCTCTTACATATATCATCCTCAATTAGGAGTAGCTGTTCATACTGCATTACAAAATAATCTGGGTCTCTAGTATCTATGTATGTATGTATGCATCTATCTAGGAATGAAGAAGTCATACAAAGGATATGTCTGCATATTGGCGACAGTTATAAAGATACATAGTTCTATATCAGTCTTCAACATCTTGCCTGTTAAAGGCAGAAGTTACATGTTTTGATATCAAAATATCTACTTCATTATCAACAAGGCCAATTAAAAAATGTGGCTTTAGGTTCTTCCAGATAGGCTGGTAGCCTTCCTCCCTGGCACAGACAAAGCAATGGATCATCTTTGTCCCATTAACCACAGACTCGTCTCCTAAGGGCGCAGGGCCTTTTAGTTCTGCCTTGGGGAGAAGGAAGTGAGTAAGAGATCAGAAAGTCAGTGGTCTTGTTTCTTCTTCTTCTTCTAAGCTTGCTGTAGGACCTGAGAGAGGACAGCATGAGAGGCTGTGAGTATCTCTGCTCCTGACAGGACCCTGCATCACCGGGTCCCATGCTCTTAGCCTTGAGGTGATGCACGGGCCAGAGCTTTCTCACCAGGGGTCTATGGTGGGCTTCCTTCCACCTGCTCCTACAGAGCCCCTGCCTATGTTGCAAGTGTCTCCCCAGTGAGAGATGTGAGCTTGGCAGTCCCTGTGCCATGGCCTTCTCTGTGACTTGGCCTTGGGGACAGGGGCTTGCTCTCCTTCAGCACATAGTCTGTTCCTGGCTTTGCTTCCCAACAGCCCCCCCTTAAAGCTCCTCTCGAGCTCTTTGCTAGCATGTCTTGGTTTCCTGTCTTTCCTCTCCATGAAATTCTCCCTTTCATTTTCCCTTACCAAAAACTCCTACCTTTCAAAGTGTCAGTCCCATGGCATTGTTATGGGAATTGTATGACATAGTGAATAAACTAACAGTCTTTGAATATCAGTACTTTTCAGGGAGCTGTTCAAGGATTATTTTTTGCAAGAAACCTTCCTTTGCCCCAGCCCCAGAATGATGCTCCTCCTTTCTCTTCCAAGAAACAACCTCTGCTGACTGCTTATCCCTTGGCTACATGAGCTGTCCTGAGTCAGAGCCCCTCTTCCCTGCCCCTTCCTGAGGCAACCCAGAGCCAATAAGTAGGCCCCTTAGAGTTTGGGGAATGGATTCCTCCCCCAGGTGCCACCCAAGAAGCTGACAACAGATTCCCCTTCTCAGCGCTCCTGGCTGCTCTCGAGTCTCTCCCTTCCCCTCCTGCTCACCCCACGTCACATATGGTGGCCATCATGGCTGCTGCTGTAAGTCTGGTGAAGGTAATGGCGCATGAACATGTTGGTGTTGGAGGAAATCCTGGGTCCACTCCTCCCCAGCTGCAGCTTGAAGTGGAGGGAGTTGGAGAAGTCTTGGTAGAAGACTGAGAAGAGCTGTTGCCAAGGGAGGATTTTCCTCTGTCCTTCCAGCTTGTTCCTGGTTCCTGATGTTGGCAACAGCGAGAGTTTTGCAAGGTCAAATGCGAGGAAGCTGAAGAAGAGCTGAGCACTGCAGGATCTACCAGTGTGAACTTTTTATTATATTAAAGCCATAATTCTAGTTTTAGAAGATAGAGAGAGAGAGAAGGAGGATTTAGACATCTTAATGTGGTGATAGGAAGCAAATAAATCCTGTTAATTCTTGATAGCCCAGCAGCAGAGTGTTTTTAACCATCTTAATGGGCAGATTATATTTGAGAAAAAGATGGTATTTCAGAGTTAAACATTGGAAGACAAAACTCTTTTAAAGAGTCATGGACCTTTGTCTAGATAGAGAAGTTTTCACAGGAGACTTCCTGAGGAATTGTCACCAGGATTGGTCTTCCTTCTCCAGAGTGGAAGCTCAAAGGCTGGGAGGGCAGTAGCCACCTCTAAGTACATAAACGCCCACTGCCACAGCTCCTGGGCTGCTCAGAAGAAGGCTGAGCTCCCAGTGCTCCATCAGCTCCACCGCATGGCCTGTGCTTCCCAAGGTATGGAGGCCTTGCCACAAGAACTTCTCTGCTACCAGCAAGAACATGACACCCGTGCTCCCTAAATCTAGTACCCCCAAAGACGCCACTGTGGTCCAGTGAAGCCCAAAGCCCAAGAGACCAGGGAAGGGAAGGAGAAGGAGCTTTTTTGGCAACTAGTCAGCAGATTGGAAGACAGAGACTCTTGTCCCAAGAAAAGAGACAAAGAGATCCTTGCTTAGAGGTGGCAGGTGTAGGGCTCTATAGGGATCTTACAGGAGGGCTAGCAGAAAGGTGGGTGACAAGGGCCTATCAATTTCATGTGGCTTGCTCCTTTGACCTACAGGCTGTCATTATCTATAGACCACTGAATGTTCTGGGTTCTTTAAATTTAAAGAAAAGTTACTGATGAGTAAGTTTTATGACTCACATCTTTGAGTTCCCCTTCAGAGAAATAGCTAACTCTGCAGTTAGTCCTCAGGAAAAAGGCCTCTTTCAGGGGAGAATATAGGGACACAGCAAAATGCAACTTCCCAGAGAAGAAACGTTTTCGCCTGCCAGGCGACTGCTGTCAGGGAGGTCCTCTGCAGCAAAGCTGGAGGGAGACTCCCGAGGTGCTCAGCTGCAGGGCCTCTGATCCAGGAGTTATAGAATCAACTAAAAACAAGCAGAGCTGGGAGGTTTACTGAGATTTCCCCTCCATTCCAATTTGGCTTGTAATGCCTATGGTTCTGTTTACCTCCCAGGTGGATTCCACCAGAGACCAGAGGGGACAGGACTCCAGGAGCAACATGAGGAACACCACAAGAGATGTGGGCTTTCGGGTGAAGATGACACAATCATCTTCTTTGTATAATAGACATAGATTTTGTGAATCATAAACAGATCTGCCAAGTATGCTCCTTTACTTTCTTTGTAAAGAAACCTCACTTTTAAATCTTAATTTGTAGAAAGCTCAGTTTCTAGAAAATAGTAGGACAATTTTGAAGGGTAAATTTGCAATTGTTCCCCATTTCCCTTCTCCCCTCCTTCTCCCTGGGTGTGGGTTAAGCCTTGGGCCAGGGGTGAGTGAGAGGCTTCCACGTCACCTGCTATCGGAGGGAAGGGCTGGCTGGGCACTGTCAGCCTCTCTGCTTCAGACCTGTAGGACATGTTTCCTTGGCACCGTTCCCTGGTACCTATTGCTCCTGTCCGTCTGCACTGAAGCCCCTCCACTCCTGCTTCCCAGCCCAGGTGGCTTCTGCCTGCTCCCCTTCTTTCAGAGCTGTGCTCCTGCGTGGCTGGGCCACGGGACCTCTCACTCACAGAACATTCCAGGAGCCCGTGGACCACTGTCTGTGCTCCTAGCACAGATTTATGCCTCAGCAGGCTGTCTGAAGAGCTCACATTATCAGCGTGGGCTCTACCTGCTGGGCTCTCTGTTAGTTAAAATATCCACTTGGGAACATAATTCTTTGTTTTATGATATATAATTTTCCTGCTTAATTAATGAATGTCACTAAATCATTGAGTGGAGAGCAAGAATTAAGACAAATGAGGGAAAGAAAAAAAACTCCTTTTCTTCTCAAAGCAGCACAGCACATTTACAGATCCAGTAGAACTTTAGCATCTCACTGGGAGGCCTTTATCTAAGAGATGAAATGTCATTTACACCAAATAACTGTACAACAATATCCATAGCAGGTTTTTAATACTTCAAATATGGAAGTAATGCAGATGTTCAAACAGGAAAATGGATGAACAAATTGTGGTATACTTAGGATAAATCACTACAGAGCGGTATAAAAGAATATATACTGCTGTATCTACTCAACATTTTTGAATAGCAAAGATATTATAATGAGGGAGAAAAACAGGCACATACATGTGAAGTTCTACATATAATAAATTTAATCTCCGGTAACAAAAATCAGAACTCTTAATACCACATGAGGATGCTGACTGGTGAGAGAGGGATTGACTGGAAAACACCACCAGAGAACTTTCTAGAATGATGGAAATGTTCTTTCTCTTCACTGATAGGAAGGTTATATGGGCGTGTCTTTTGTCAAGACTCATCAAAATGAATCTAAAAAGGTATGCATTTTATTATAAATCAACTATGTAGCGATTATAAAGGAATGAAAGTTTATATAAATGTGTTCTAAAAAATTGGCAAGGATCGGATCTTGAACCATTTAGTAAGTGGATTAACAGGTCATTAACAAAACATGCTGCTCAGACTTTATCTTGCCGGCAGTGGAACCATGCTGGAGGGCCTGAAGCAGAGGCCTCCTCCAGGAAGTCCAGCCTGTGAGGGAGGCAGCTCCAGGACAGGGTGAGATGGTTAGAGAACCTGCAGCAAGCATGATGTCTTCACAGAAGGCAGGCGGTATGGACGGCAAGGGGCAGCATGTCCATGTAGCTTTTGGATTGGATGTTTCAGATGGAAAAAGAGGGAAGCTGGTATGAGTCCAATGTGGAGGTTTGGTAGCTGGGTGAAAGATCATGCTAGAACTGAGCCAGGAGCTCCAGGAGCAGGGCCCCAGCTAAGGCGAGAAAAGATCAATGCTAAGTGGTATTGTAAACTCAAGAACTGAGACCAAAACAGCCTCTGGGGAGGGGCATAGCTGAGTGTGAAGGTTATGAATTTGGTTTTGGAAATACTGATTTTAGTGTGTGAAGGATCAGGTGCAATGGACCAGAGAAATTTGGCTTTAAATTTTGAGCAGCATTTAAGTTTAATTCTTCTGTATATTATCAAAGGAAGGAAGCATGAAGGAATCATAGGCAGCTGGATTTCATGTTATGTGTTAGCTAACTTCACATATGACTTTTTTCTGAAGAGATTTTTATAGGATTCTTATTGTGGTCTAGAACCCAACAGGTAGAATTGCTCAGGCATTGTTGTGGTGGTGGTGGTTGTTTGTTTTTGGTAGAGTACAGGTGAGGGAAATTGCATGCAGAGCACCCAGTTGTTTTCAGTGAAACAGGAGAAATCAAGGTCGTTTGAAGGTGGACCTGCAGAAATGTACCAGGGAGGCAGGAAACAGTGCAAAGCGTTCAGAACAGCCAGTGTGGGGAAAGAAAGTTGACTCGAGATTAATAAGGAGATGATGAGTATCACTCAGGGTTCACTGAGTAATCTGAAATGCAATGTTTTTTAAAATATTTTGTGCCATGACACCATAATTGAGGGAGTATTTTCTCTGTGTGAACTCTTGTAGGTGAGATTCATTTGTACTATAGTTGATTGATTTGATAAAATTGCAAATACAATTTTATAGTCCTGACCTGTACTAGAATGATAAACTCAAATGATGTCTTGCTATTTGAGGATGTTTTACTATCCCTCAAAGTGCTGGCATTAAAAATCCCTAAACACTTGATAAAGCAAACAGTTTTGTTGAACTAAATACTTCACCAGTCCCACAAATGTCACTGATCAAAGTCACAGCATTAGGGATTTAAGATGAAAGTGAGTAGCACATTGCTGCAAGGAAGATTCTAGAGCCATAAAACCATAATCCTCTCTAAAAATATGGGATTCCATGGCTTTGTTAGAGTTGCAACGTCACCAGGAAGTGGACAGAGCTCCCCAGAGGAAGGTGACAGGGAGGGAGAGTGGGAGAGGCTCTCCAAAGCAGAAAGGGCTTTGGGCTGTAGGTGCCTGTCACCAGAGGAGGTTGTGATGTAAGGTAGATGCACTCCACTTCCATCAGACATCTCTCAGCTCGCTATCTTTTGACGTGTCAAATAGCCTGTCCATGAATGGAGCAGGTTATGGCTGACATTTCCCAGCTACATCTTGAGCACCTGATATGGAAACCAAGTTGCTAGAAGAATGCATTTCTGTGAGAAGTAAATAGGTGGGAACATTGTGTGACTAAAGAAATAAATACAGAGAAGATAACATCAACATAGTCACAAACTTGGTGAATAGTAAGAAAAAACACTGGGCATGTTTTATATTTTCACATTTTAAATAAAATATGCACATACAGGATGTATGAAGAATGTTTGAATGGAGATGTAATCAGCAATTGGACACATGCTAATCAAACAGCAGCAAAATCCGTTTCCTGACATAACTACGAGAATGGCTAAAATGCAAAACAAGGTGAAGGCAAATGCTGACCAGGACTCAGAGCCACCAGAGACCTCACTCAAGGCAAACCACGCAAACAACGATGTGGCAGTTTCTTATAGAATGTGTTCATACCATATGACCCAGTGAGCTTGCTCATTATTTACCCAATAAAATTGAAAACTTGTTCCTGTACAAATAACTTTCATTGCAGGTGTTTGTAGTTCATAGTTTCTCAAAATTAGGGGCACTGCAGGTACCTGTCAGCATGCAAGTGGATAAGTACATGGTGCTGCATCCAAAGGACAGAATGTGATCAATGAGCCACCAAACCATCAAGAAGGGGGAATACATGCATATTGCTGAGTGAAAGCAACCAATCTGAAAAGGCAACACATGGTATAGTTCCAACTATGTGATATTCCAGTGAAGCTGAAACTATGGAGACTATGAAGTGGCCACTAGTTGTCTGGAGCTAAGGACAAGAGGAATGTATAAGCAGAGCCCCAGGGAGCTTTGGAAAGAGAAAATACTCTTGTGTGGCAGATGCATGTCATTATGTTACAACTTTGTCCAGACCCATAAAAGGTGCAATATCAGGGATGAATACTAATGCGATCTATGGACTCTGGATGATAACCATGTGTCAACGTAAGCTCAGCAGTTGTAGCCTGACATACCATTCTAGTGGGGACAGACAATGGGCAGACTTCATGAGTGAAGATAAGGGGTGAGAAATCCTGGAACCTTCTGCTTAAGTTTGCTGTGAATCTAAAACAGCTCTGAAATCATGTGTGTTGAAAAGGCAATTGACAGAATGAGAGGAAATATTTACAAGTTGTATATCTGATTTAAGATTTAATCCCCGACTGTGTAAAGAATCTCTAAAACTCAACAACCATAGCTCAACAACAAAAGAACCCACTTAAAAGGGCAAAGGACTTAAATAGACATTTCTTCAGAGATTGTATTCATATGGCCAACAATACAGGAAAAGATCTGCAATTTTATCATCAATGCAAATACAAATCAAAATCATAATGAGATAGTACTCCACACCCATTAGAGTAGCCATTGTGAAAAACTGGAAGATATCAAGCATTCTAAGGACCTTTGATAAATATTTCACAAATATCAATTATTTCAAGGATGTGAAGATATTGGAACTCTTGTGCTTTGGGGATGTACAAGGACCAGCCATGGTGGAAAACGATGTGGTGGTTGCTAAAAAGAAAAAAACGCAAAATGTAATTATTGCCTGATGCAATGGTAAATGCCTATCCCAACAGCTCAGAAGGCTGGGGCAGGAGAATCACAAGGTCGAGGCCTGCCTCAGTAATTTAGCAAGGCTCTAAGCAACATGGTGTCTCAAAATAAAAAAATTAAAAAGTGTTGAGAATGTGGCTTAGTAGTTAAGTGCTTCTGAGTTTAACCCTTGGTACAATAAAATATGTAATTACCACAAGAGTCAGCATGTGTTCAATGAAGTTGGGTCCTCATCACACATCATACACAAGAGTCATTTGGATATTTCTGGGCATATATGCAAAAGAATTGAAAGCAGGATCAGGAGGAGATACTCCCAAACTCATATTGACCATGGCCAAGAGGTGAAAAAGCAATTCAAAGAGTGTGTGCCTGCTATTCATATGTGATTTCTTTTTTGCCTCGAACGTTATATTTGCATACTTTATCAATTTCTTGTTTTCTCTTTTCTCATTTGCTGATTTGGAATATGTATAAAAATAGTAATGTATATATGTTACAACTTCTTAGAGGGGAAAATGATCTTCATCAAAGGAAGGATGGAATTAAATAATAATAACATGCAAACGAGATTATCTTTGGCATATCCTTGGGTTTCGGTAACAATTGTTTGCTTACTATCTTTCTCATCAGATTGAGATTTCTGGTCATACAGGAATGGATCCTGGGGCATGAGAAGCACCCACAAACACCTATGGACTCAACAGGCCCTGCACCTAGGGACCTTTGGGAATGACAACCACCTAGATGAACACATGTGAGTGTGTGGACACACATGCGTGTACAGATGTTGGTGTAGCACTGGAAGACACCAAAAGCAAATGATAGGTGGCTTGCAATAATGCTGCAATTTTCAAGAAAACTTCTGATATGCTAATATAGTAATTTATACGGGAGGCACGGGAAAACACTGAACTGGTGTATCAATGAACAATAAGTGACTTTCATCACAATAATTCAATATTATTAACCACCTCCTGTGAGTACAGCAGAAACCTGAATGTTCAAGAATCAGCCATTTGTGCCAGGCACGGTGGTGCACACCTGCAATCCCAGCACTTAGGGAGGCTGAGACAGGAGAATCGCAAGTTCAAAGCCAGCCTCAGCAACAGTGCGGTGCTAAGCAACTCAGTGAGACCCTGTCTCTACATAAACACAAAATAGGGCTGGGGATGTGGCTCAGTGGTCGAGTGCCCCTTAGTTCAATCTCCAGTACCAAAAAAAAAAAAAAAAGAAAAGAAAAGAATCAGCCATTTGTAACTCTACACCTGAGGTCTGGCTTTGCTGTGAATAAGCCCTTGGATACAGAGTAAGCCACTTGGTGAAGGTGCCATGTAGTGAGCTGTCCTGGCAACTTCCTAAACAGCAGTGGTGAAGCCTCCACATAATCACAACTCCTTCCATAGTGGTGGGAAATTTCCACTGATCAGGCCTGCAGGGTTTTATGGATCAATGTCATTTCTATAAAAAAAAAAGTACTTTAATTTGAGGATAGGGATGCCATCACTGACTCCAGCTGTTTATTAGACTTTGCAACCCACTCTCTTTACATTCAGTAACAAAAAGAGCAATGTTTTCCAACAGACAAGTGAATTTCACTAACAGTACACTGCAGTCAACAGCAAGAGCAGCTTCTCCCTGTTTCACAGGCTACAGATACATTCTTGCAAAAACCATTAAGAGATGCTGCACTTCCAGTACCTTGGTACCTTTTATGTGGGACATTTGCAGGTTTATGGCACAGCCTCTCAATCTAAATTGAATGCACAGAGTTGGTAGCATTATTATTAAAGGTCATCTCCACAGAGCCTCTTAACTTTCTTTATTAATCCATTTATTAAACATACAAGCTGAAACAAATTGTTTAAATTTATATATATCACGGATTTCCATACATTCCTCTTGCTCATTTGTTATCCCTCTTGAGAGACTAAATCTGATAAAAGGCCAGCTTCCTCTGTGTATTCTCCTGGTCGCAGGTCCAGAGCCCTCCACGCTGTCCAGCAGGTTGAGTAGAGAGGCTCTGCTAGCTGCTTTGGTTTATTTCCTCTATTGGGCTATTTTCCTCAAAATTTTCAATAGTACTCCGTTCCTAACTGGGTTCATGCTTCTTGGGCAGACCACGGAATAGTGGCCAGCTAGTACACCTTTCACTTCTGCAATGGCTGCCTAACTCATTGCCACTGAATGAATGATGTTAGTGAGTTTCTAGTCCCCTACTGAAGCTGCAAATAACCACTTTAAATTGTATATCATTAGAGGGGAGAGGGAGTGCATGGCAAGTCTCCTGTGGTGTCTCAAGTAAGTCCCCTATCTCCATTCTTGTGCAAGATAGCTTCATCACAGCAGAAGATTGAGTTATTACTAAGAGTAAAGGATGTTAGTGTTATTGCTTTATAATGGAAAATTCCAGTGCTTCTCTTTATGGGTACCTATGTGGTGTATCTAGAGTGGAGCAGCAGAGCATCCTCCAGGGTACCTCAGTGCCGTCGCGACATTGGTGTCTCAGGAGGGATGAGTCCTTCTTGGGGACAGCCTGGTACACCTCAGTCCCCTCCTTCACATTTATTAACTAAACAAGCAGGCCAGCCCAGATGCCCTGGGAGGAGTGGCCAGGTGTGTGTGGAGGTGCAAGTTTAAAGGAGGGCTTGGAGTCTAGCTACCAAACAGGGGTTAAGTAGTTTGCTTCACCTTGTTGAACATCACAGAGGGGTCCTGCACTCTGCTACAAATGTGCGTGTCCTACACTGAGGTCCAGTGACAGTGACGCTTTAACATATTAACATACAAATGTAGGAGGCTTTGAACTTCAAAGTAGAGCTGATTACTGTCTAGCTAACTCCCATGGAAGAGAAAAGTCAGGTTGTTTGCTTCACTTTCACTTTTACTTACAAGGAAAAAAATGTACACTTACGTATCTGTGACTGTAGAAGTCAAAATAGAAAAGAACACCTTCTTGGAAGTTAAAAGCATGAGTTCTTACCCAAAGTGTGATACTTAACAGGCAGCAATGGTTCAGTTCCTTGATTTTTTTTTTTTTTTTTTTTTTTTTGGTGATTTAATGAGGATATTGGACTTGGTTGACTCGGAGCATTTCTTTCATCTTTAAAACTTTGCTTGATTTGACCGTTCTTGGACTTGCAGAGGAAGACAGATCCCCAGAGGGCTACGGATCGTCTAATAAGCACAAACGGTGAATTAGGAAGTTGCATATCTTCTCATCATAAGGTGCAAGTCACTGAGGTATCCAGGAAGAACAACAATACTTATTTTTCTTTTCTCATTTTAAGTGTACAAATCCCATCAAGGCCTCAATCCTCCTTTAGCCTCATGGCAGCCCAGCCATACCCACTCCTCACACAGATGTCATCCAGGGGTCAACAGCATATTGTCCTCCTGTGAACTGTCTCCTCAGGTTATTGTTTAGAATCAGTTCCAGCTCTTTGCTTGGTGGGAACACACATTCCACATGGTGGCTTCATTGTCAAGGGAGTCACTACAGAACCCCAAGGGACGACGAGATGCACAATCCAGGAATATTCTGGATTCCTGTTTTCTACCCAAGATGGAAACTTTCTCTAGAAGACACTCACCGGGGTGAAGGCACCTTCCTACCAGAGTCCGGGTACTCCATAATCCTGGGTTTTGGTGTTGTACACCTGACAGACATGGAAAACTTGGAGATGCCACGTGAAAAATTGGAATGACTGAGCATCAAGAACTGAGGTGCCCCAGCATGTAGCAGATGAAAGTGGATCCTAGAGAAGAAAATCGACCCTGTCTGTGCAAATGAGAAAAATGGTACGCTGCGAATGTAGGTCAGGAAGACTTTGAACATGAAAGTATGAAATTTGAATAACAACAGAGAAAAAGAATTTCGTGCAATTTGTGCCAATAACTTGTGGTCTGTGAGAAAGATCAATTCTAGACCATAGCATCAGTCACTGGCAAGGGCCACAAAGTCAGAAAAAGGACAGTGCTGTAAAGACCTCCACTCAGAGAAATTTCTTGGTTTTGTCTGACAAATGGTCTCACTGGTTGCTCTGTTAAGAGAAGGTGGATATGTCAGTTGGGATAACACTAAATCCTCTTTATAGATTTGTCCACGAATAATTTGGATTCAATCTCTAATAAGCTGCATGTGATTTTTACTTTGCAAGAGTCATTGTATGTTAATAGACTTCTTTTTATAATTTAAAAATAAGACTAGAAGGTAAGTACCTCACATAATGGGTCACCAATACAACTGATGTCAATGTTTGATTCCAGAATTGATACATGAATGTCTCCAAAAAATGGAGTCTATTCTGATCCCATCTCATGTTACATTTAGTCCATATTTATTGATCACTAAATGATGGTCAGTGTTTAAAGCCAAGGAAATTTGTTTAAAGCAAAGTGATAGGTGTGGAAATTGAGAAAAGAAAAATAGTCATGCATTGACCCTTCCATCTTCCCTGGCAAATGTCTTCCAGGTGCTGGTTACAGACCAGAAGGAATGTCTTGCCATATTGAAGGCATTAGCTTGCAGGGTACAAGACTCCTGAGATCAAATTCCTGAGCACTATGACTGACAGTCTCATTGATTGATGGAATAAACCCCAAATTCATAAGCACCCAAGAAAACTGATATGTTCCCCAAACCACCTCCCAGGATAACCTTTCTTTGTTCAGTGGCTCATTTTCCACTGGGAAAGTGGGTCCATCCCTGTAGATGTAGTCCTGTTCCTGAATAAAGCCTGAAATGATTTGTGAAGTTTACTTTCTCCCCAGTCTTTTTGCACTAACATGAAGTATGACTCAAAGTGCATCTTCTCAAATTTTTGTTAAAGCTGCAGATTATTTAACCTGACTTCAGAATTTCTGAGAAACAAACTAGATTGAGAATAACTTTCCTATATTTTTCATTACATCTGTAGAAGAAAATGTAACAAGTTTTTAAGACATACATACTTCTTCTAATAAAGCCTTTTGTTGCGTATAGACACATCACATATCACTATTTGTTGTACATGGAGTTAGCCATTGTGAATGGGAGAATATTTGATACTTCTCAGTAATCTCTGCTAAAGCGATGCAAGCCAAAAATTAAACTGCAAATCATTGGCATTGTGTGACAGAGAGTAAAACACTCTTTGAAGTGTTTTCTCTTTTCCTATCAATTATTCTGGCAGGTTAATTTTGATGCAAAACTGTTAGAGAAGATGAATAAAAATAACGAATACACATTGACTTGGTTTGGGGAGCAGATGAGAACATTGATCCACACTCTCCACCACGTTTAGAAAACACTTTGTCAGGAAAGCAACTTGAGAGTGCCCCTGGAAGAAACAGGAGTTGCAGAGCTTTTCATGTAGACCATAACCAACTTGAATGAACCATTTATGTAGAAGTCACAATACTTTTTAAAGACTTGACTGACTCAAAGTACAGAATTTAGAGCTGATTGGTGAAAATAGGCTATTTGTCAAATCAGTTATTAATTGCTTATTAATATATTGATGAAGCTGATACTGTTTTTCAAAATAACAGTTCTGAAAAAGGATTTGTAAATAAAAGTGAGGAGCTTACATAGTCTTACATAAATATGGTGCAAGTAGTAGCTATTGATAAACTAAAAAGATCTTAGACTTCCTAATTAGGCTACAGAAATTTCATTATCAACAATACTCATTTAGGAGAGATCTCAGATTCTCGCCTCCTTATTAGTTTGGGTGCCTGCATGTAGAGCAAATTGCTGGATTCAGGTACAGCATAAAAGGAAATGGTGTTTGTGGACCTGTTGTAGACTGCAAGAGTGCGTGAGCACACTCAGGTGCCTAGGAAGGGGTGGTCGTGAATGACACAGCTTTTGGCATGTCTCTAAAATTTGGAAATGGATCATCAGATGCTGGATGTTAAAATCATTGCTAAGTTTGTATGTTGGGTTCCAAGTCATTAGAGAAAATACCAATGACAATGATAAAATATTGCAAGAACTATGGAAAAATGCTCAAATCCAATTTCTTGATTAAAAAAAGACAGATTTTTTAACATTTCTAAAATAGTTTTTTTTTTTTTTCTTGTTCCTTGGTCAGCTAATTGTAAGAGCCATGTTTCATTGTTACTGTTAGTTCAAGAATGCAAAGCCCTGTAGACAAGTTCCTGGCAAGGCATTGGGGGCAAGAAAGGAGGATTGTAGCTTCCTTTCTATGTGGTACATACAAACAGGTGGAATGTCAGGCTGCCGGGTGCCATACAGTTTGGTAACAGATAAGCAGAAATACCAAAAGATAAGGCAGGGACATTAAAAAGAGGTGATATTAGGGCTAGCACAAGGAAGAGCTAAACTGCAGAAGGCAGCAGGCTTGTTTTTCTTAGTAAAATCTCCCATCTCTAACTCATATTTGCAGGTACACATTTTCAAAGAAATAAGGTAAGGTGTTAAGATAAGGTGTAATTGGAAAATACATAAACTACAAGACTCAGAAACCCAAGAAAGTTAACCCTACCTGGCAGCGAGGTCTTTGCTAGAAGGAATGCTCCTCAGATTGTGCCTGTGCTCAGGTGGATGTGGGCACCTGCACACCTGGAGCACAGGAAAGCCACATAGACCTGCAGAAGGCGGACTTACACCTTACCTGAAGCAACTGACCATAATGTCTCTAAGGTGACTATTCTGCTAAAAAGAACTATTGATCATGAATGTCCAACATTTACATCTAGGTAAAAACAAAAATTTCCTCACAAAATGTGTTTGGATAGACTTGAAGTCTTCACCATGGGCTGTGTTCCCCTGTCACAGTGCCCTAGCTGGCACAGTTGTATGAGTTTCTTTAACTCAGCTTGGATCCTCCCGTGGTTCTCCCCTGCCCTACAAAATCCCCCATCCAACGCCTGTCCACATTATACCTGCTCATTTGATAATTCTTTCATTCATTCATTCAATTAAAAAGTGAGTTAATTCTCTATCAAGTACCATGCTGAAAAGGAGACAGAGAGACGAGAAGGAGTAGTGATCTCTGCCCTCATGCAGATCAGCCTCTGGGGGTACAGGTAGGCAGAGGGAGATGTCTAATGAGCACATGTGCTGTAGAGAGCTAGCGGACATCATCTTCTTACAGATTCCTTTTTGTTACTCGGAATCCACTTCCCATCCTGCTTCGAGACAGGACTGCAGATGTCTTTGGTAAACAACCTCCCAAGAGTTGTTAATGTCATTTTGGGTTTTTCTAATTTAAAACAACCAGAACCTCTGCTTTTCATTGCTGCTACAGTTGGTTCTAGAATGGCCTTGGCCAGATAAGAACAGGTGGAGATACAAAGAGCATGCCCCATTCATGGAAAGCCTGAGCCTGCAAAAGACACTTGTGCCCCTTGGAATGAACCACCCAGGAGGAGATGGGTCATAATATGGATTCTGAGTGTCTGAGTTCTGGATCAAGCTGTGCTTGAGAACATGCCACCTTTCCATTTGTGGGAAGGCCAATATGTGGACTTCAGGTTTTAAATAAATATCACTTATCATTTCTGATGCCTGAAAGTGAATGGATTCCAGGAAACACTTGTAGGTTATTCACTGCTGTTATAATCCAGCATGTCCTGAGAAGTGCCACTGTACAAGCAGCAGGTGGTTCTCTGGTTAAAAAGAGTGAAATAGATGTGATTATTTTCTGCACCCAAACACACTGTTTTGCCAGGTCACTTGGGGATATCACCCAGAGTCTGAAATGCTTTAAGAATAGCATACATTATTACCTTACGTACATATATGACTTAATGACCAATGTGATTCTACAACATGTACAATTAGAAAAATGAGAAATTATTTATGATATATCAAAGTGCATAAATGTATTCTATTATCATGTGTAACTAATTAGAACAAATAAAACATTAATAAAAAAGAAAAATACACAGCAAATATGTATGTGTACTTTATAAGATATGTTTGCTGTGTTTTTCAAGATATGTTCAGAGACATTACAGGATTGATTCAGACACTTGTTTTGATTTGAATAAAGACGTGCTTGGCTTCAGAGCTGTATTCTGTCTTATTTTTTCTCTATTTTATAGAAAAATAATGCCTGCCATATATTTTTTCAATATCATCCTAGGCACAGAGAGTCAACAAACCAGGGAAAATGGAACATTGATTAATGTTTTATTATTTTTAAAGGAAAATGCATTATATATCTGACTACCTGTTATGTGGCCAGTTTGTTGTGTGTTAATCAGTTTTCAACTGCTACAACAAATACCTGAGTTAATTAACTTATAGAGAAAAGATTGATCTTTACAAGGTTTGGGGCTCTGTTTCAGTCATAGCCCACGGTGTTGGCTTTATGGCGCTGGGCCTGTGCTGGGGCAGTGCATCGTGGGAGCATGCAGCAGGGCGAAACTGCCCACCTTGCAGCCAAGAAGCAAAGGAAAGGAAGGGGAAGAGGAGGGGTGCACCTTGTCAAGGCACACCCCAATAATCTAAAGACCTTGTGCTGGACCCCATCCCTGAAAGTCCCCTCACCCCATAATGCCCCCAGGGGATCAGGCTTCTAACACCTGAGCCTCTGAAGGAATTTCAAGACCCAAAAGATAGCAACTCCTCACCGGATACTAATGCCATCTTCATTTCCTATTTAAAAATATTCAGTGATTTACACAACAGGATGTGACTTCAGTATTTACTGAGATTTGAATAGGAACTAATTAATTTTAGTAACTCGCCAACTCTATTCAATACCTAAGCTGGAAACGTGGTGTGTATAGAAAGACTACAGGCTCAGCTCTGAGGCCCCTGCCTAAGCCTTGCTCAGAGCCTGCAATACAGCAGGTTCCACGCGCCTGTCTGCCTCTTCAGTCTACGTACCACTTTGACGTGCGAAAGGAATCCAAGGATTGGATATCACTCATCATCTCCCCATGTGCCAAAGAAATGCTGCTTTTTCTCAGTTTGCAGAGTATGTTTGCTTTCATAGTATGTAAAACACAAACTAGAAAAAAATCTCACTAAATTATTTCAGTGTAGATTAATATTTTAATGATTTCTTATTATCAATAATTTGATTAACTGTGCAGGAAGGCCAAGACGAATTAGCCACAAGAAGCTCATTAGAAGGTGCTGAAATTAATGAACCAAACTTAGGATTGGTTCACTAATTCATCAAGAAATAGATTGTGTTGACAATGCTCATATTTCATGGCGTATCCTCTTAAATTCTCATGTCCACAAGTTTGATTAATAATTAGAGCCACTTTTTTATTTAATGCATGACATAACAATGTTGTACACCTTGATTAAATTCCTGACAAACCTCATTTAAAGGAAGTGGAAAGTTCAGGTTCAGTGTGGACAATTGCTACTTTGTTACCTCCAGCACATATTACCTTAGACAAGGGAAAGGCTCTGTCTTATCACATTTACTGATATTTTTCAACTTCAGCTATGACTAATCAATTGTCATTCTTGCTAATAGATGGACTTGACTTCATTATACCTGTCATGTTATAAAAATGATGAGGACAACCACACTAGCTTACATAAACTTCTTAAGTTGACTCTTGACTCTTCTACATCTGCATTTTTCTCCACTTTGAAAATTAGCTATGCAAGAAAAGTACTGAAGATGTTAATTATCCTATGTTCCAGCACTGTTGACCTCATACTGTCCAGGAGCTCCATGAGGAATGATATCTGAACAAGAAGGAAAAGGCAGGAAAGCAGGAAGACAGAAGGCATGTGAGAAGGAAGGATAGAAGGAAGAAAGGAAAAAAAAATAAGGAAAAAGAAAAAAAGCAATTTTTTTTCTCAACCAGCATTGGTTTCCTACCTTATTATTACAAAACAATATCTGTATTTTTCCTAAAGTATTCCTGAGACCTTGACCTTGGCAGTTAATAAGTTCCATAAGGTAGAATGAAGGAATCGGTACCACAACAAACATCCTGTATCAAGCATTGAGAAGGGCACTGCGGCCTTCTGGTCTACCAGTGCGGAGCAGAAACTGGCGTCCTGGGGAAGTGATAACAAGTGCTATTGGGGAGATGGTATCAGTGCACAGGCTGGAAAAAGTCCCAGTTTCACTGTTGTGTTGCCCAAAATACCAACTCCCATACCAGAGCGCAAATGTTTAGCTCTATGGAAAATGTTTTAGGTAATCGCTCAGCTGTATTGTGAACATGCTATGTGATGGTTCTTTGAGCATCTACTGGTAATTGAACTACCCACAGTTTTAAAAATACTGAGAAGTGAATAATCACCATATGTGGATCATGATAGAGCTACGATTCCTAGTCACACTTGGAAGACTTCCCAAGCCTCCTCTGTCTATTCCATAAGAATGCTATGGAAACCCAGGATGTCTGGCCAAGTATGTTGGAAAGGAACATTCTCTAGAGCATGACATCAGAGGCTACCTGGAATAGGAGATATGACTGTTTGGGGCTCTTGTTCAGAAGCCATAAATAGAACGAATCTGTTGGAACAAATGGAAAAGGCTAGAGGAGGGCAAGTTACTCCTGAGGGCGGCTGCTCCGGTGGGGCAGTGGTCACTCTCACCTGGCTGGGTCCCACTGTGAAGCCCCATCCTCTTCCGCCATGCCACAGAACTGCTAGAGGTATTAGGGAATTCAGCAGAAGATGTATGTCTACATAATGAAACACTTTCCCCCTGTTTACAACTTCTGTGGACTTTTGTTTTCTAAGTAGCAACTTAGAGGAATAGGAGGTAGGTTATAGTTAATATGTGGGAGAAACAGAGCCAGACCTTAGGCTCCAGTCAATCAATCAGCCAAGTGCAACCAAAGACAAAGCAAGAGCCACATGCTGGGAGCTCAGTGTAGACAAGGATGCTCCCAAAGCTTTAGGACTTGCCCACTTTGATTTAAGGTATGTTCTTCATAAATAACATCTGTTCTTATCATTTCTCTTCAAATTTTTCATAATTATATTACCTCTTCTGCCATTTTGAGTAATTTTACCTGAATTGTGGATGTATGAAAATTTAACTTTTCTATCATCAACTTAAACTAAGTAAGTAAATGCTACAAAATATGCTTAAACAACAGGTACACTAAATATTTAAATTCTATTCAGTGCTAGCGTTTGTGCACTTTCCTGGATATTCCTTTACTCAAAATGTCAAATTCAGTTTAACGGGATTTTTAAACATTATTTTTATGCTTTTAATGATTCTGCAGGGACCTTTGTGCACACGTATATGTGTATATATGTATATTTGCACATTTTCCCCCTTTTTTACCTTCTTTGATGCTTTAGATGAACCAACTGCATTGACTCTTGTTTGGCCTTGTGGCTTTGGCGCATCAAAGCTGCTTCTGTGAAACATATGTACAGCAGGTTTCCATCTTGACCTCATTTCCGTATCAGCCCGATGCCACAGGTCCAAGATCCAAGCAGTCTGCTTTGTTTTTGTTCGATTCTCACAGCAGATGAACATTCATAATGTGACAAAAATGTCTTGTTTCTCGTTGTCCTCCCAGGGAGATCCTGCTGTGTGGTATCTGATGTGGGCTGGTTTTAAGAGCAGCGTCCTCCTGGATCAAGGTAAGCAGCAGGTTTGCTGTCCTCTCCTGGGTCAGGACTCATGTCACACCTCTGCAGTGGTGTCTTCTCAAACTGGGAATGCAAATCGCAAGTCTGCATTCCCTTTCCACTCTGCCGCCGTTAAAGGGCCGGAGAAAATGCTGTTTCAAGTTATTTTTGTGTCAGCTTCTTTTACATGTTTCTACTACAGCTGTATAGAAGTAGACTATGGCTATAATTAACAAGTGAGAGAAACAGAGTCAAACTTGAGACTCCAGCCAATCAACAAAAGGAAACCAAATGTACAACAAGAGCTACATGCAGAGAACTCTGTATGACAAGAACCTTCCCAAGGCTTTGGGGCCTTGTCTAAATTTGACTTAAGGTGCATACTTCTTATATATATTTATTTGCACAGGTACATTTGCATGTACAGAAGTATACTTTATACAGGTGGACTATATATAAAATATACTTGTACATGTATCTGTATGTGTGTGTACATATATATGTATAATTAAAACAATTGAAAATATTATATGATCAAGATGATTCTCAAATATCTACCCTAATGCAACCAATCTATCATATTGGAAAGATCCATTACTATCATGTTAAATTATAACCTTCCAACAGTTGCAACTATGCACATGTATTTATATGTATACACACAAACTCAAACACATCAATTTATACATGTATTTAATCTGTCCAATGTTTAAATTTTATGAATGTATTATTATTTTAGTAGTGCTTTAACTATACACATTAACAGGATTCAGTGTGATTATTTCCATACATGCATACAGTGTGTATTGGAAGAGAGTGGTGAGAGATGATAGATGAGGATTACTTTTAAATATAAATAGTAGGAGCTGGAGTTGTGGATCAGAAGTTACAGCACTTGCCTAGCATGTGTGAGGCACTGGGTTCGATTCTCAGCACAGCATATAAATAAATAAAATAAAGGTCCACAGACAACTAAAGAATATTAAAAAAATGAATAAATATAAATGGTATTGTTTCTTGCTCCTTTTCACCTGAAAGACAAGATATTGTATAAATTTTTCATATTTCTGAGTACAGAATCTCATTAATTTTAGCTATATCTACCACCTCTTGGTAGAAATTAGGCTAATTCATGTATTTTTTCAAAAAGCATCATGCAATGCATATCACTATAAACATTTTCTTTATCTGTGCATTTTTTTTACCCAAACAACTACACATTTTGGAATTTGGGTATCTTTGGGTGATGTGTGAACATTTTGTTGTGTGAACTTAAATTTTAACAGGTTAGAGAAATTTCCCACTAAAAGAAATATAAGTTTAAAAAAAAAAGTGCCATCAGCACTTATCACATCTTCAAAATGAATTCCTACTGTCAATCTTCCTAATTTTTATCATCTAGTGGTTGAGAACAAATGTGTCTTATTTTTTAGTTTGCATTTTATTGGTTGTTCCTAGGTCTCACTACCATGTATTGGGGAGTAAATAATTCATGTCCTTTTATTGCTTTGTTTTTGCACAAAAATATGCAGGGTTTTAAAATATTCTGCATATGAATTCTTTGATATTTATGTGTGAATAATTTCTCTCAATCTATTTGACTTTTATATTTTTTCTTGTAGAGCAGTTTTAAATAGGAAGCAGTAAACTGTATTAATCTTTTCCTTTCTTTTTTTTAGATTTTGTTTTGTTTTAGAAACTGTTTAGTTTCAACTTGTAAACTCTACATTTTCTTCCTATATTTCCATATTCTGATTTGTGATCTTTAGAAACCCCTTTTTTAATGCAGTGCTAAGTGACTCTAACTTCATCTATTTACATACGAATAGACTGTTGTACCGATACCATCAGTTTTAATAGTCCCCTAGTGATTTTAATGCAAACTTTTCCAGGTTTGTCTGAGGTTTAGTTTCACAAATCACAACTTCTTTCTCACCTTGCTCTTCTCTCTTTACTAGATGTCAGAGAGCTTCTCTGTTCACTTAACATATTCTTTTACAGCTAAGAGTGGTTATGGGATTCGGTTCTTATCAAGGAGATGTGGGGAAGTTGCCAGATGGGGTCTCCCCATAAGGTTAATCCATGGTTCAAATTAGCACGGCTTCTTTGACTTTTGCTCTGCCATGTTCTTCTTACTTAGAACATGAATACGTGTTTCATAGAGCAAGCCTCTAGGATCCAAATCCATAAGGAAGGCCAGTGGACACAGAGTGAAGGGACCTGTGTCGAGCAGTATCACTGAAACCCTCTTCCCAGTGTTGAAATGTTAGCCATGATCTGCTTAAGATTTTGTTATAGGGGTTTTCTCTTCAGTGCAATTATGTATAGTTCAAACTACCAGAAACACAAACCAAATTCCAATATATTTGTGACTTTTTTTTTTGTTTCCTTTAGTACTGTTACCTATTTCTATATCAATAACACAATAATTAAGTTAACATTAATTCATTTAAATTTAAATGCATGTATTTTTTTCAATCCGGACACGATCGTATATTTTGTACTTCATTCATATTTTCATAAACTTTTATCTTTACGTCCAATTTTTAAATTCATTATGTCACCGTCTTCCTCAAGTAATTGTATTAGGTACAATTGTAAATAGTACTTTGAATGGTATTTACATATCTGCATTATGAATATATTGAATGCTTCATCTTTTTGGTTTTTGTACCATTTTTTCTAAGCTATTAAAGTAAAAAATGATATTATATTGTGGATTCAGAGAAAAATCAAATTGATCTTGAAGAATTTTTATTTAATTATATTTTAAATGCAATTGTTTGAATTTTATGTAGAGGTTATATGCTCATGAGTGATGTTGAATTTAGATTTCTTTCTTTTGCTATCATTTTCTGGCACAACACAGGGGTTTGTTAGGTCTCAGAAAGTGATTTGGGTATTTTTCCATTGTTTGCTCTGCAAAATTTTGTAAGAGATGTGAATTACTGGTTCTTTGAACACTTGGCAAAACTCGTTCATAAACTATTTAGAAGGGGAGAATTTTTATTTAGAATTTATACTTCTAAAATCTCATCCAATGTTGTCTTCAGCAATGGTAAGTTGTTGATTCTTTCATCTCTCCTTTGCTTTGTAATTTTCACATAAGCAAAAAATAAAATGTAAATTGTGTGTATTAACATTTGTAAAAAAAATAGCTATTTTTATTGTAGATTTTGGGTTTAATTAACAAAGGGCATTCTTTGTCTTAAGATAACATGTCTTTAAATAATTTAATCTTTGAATTTGTGATTATAACTAGGATGCCATACAGTAGAAATTCTAAACCTTTATTTGACATTTTAACAATTTATATTTAAAGAAAAGCCAATAAAATGGAGATATTGTTGAGGACATCAAGAAATACCTTGACAAAAAAAGAAATACATGTAACTCTAGAGAGTGTCACCTACTATCTCATTACACTGTCTTATGATAAGTGTGTGTTTGGAACAATCACATCCAAAAAACCTATCACTTCCTAACTAGGAGCCTGTCTTCTGAGAAATACTGAACAGAAGAGCACATTTTATGTTCAAATAAAAGGGGCATTCAAGCTTCCAGTGTTCAACATGTTATAAACTTAACAATATTATTAGCATGACTCCTCACAGTGTGTGACCCTGGAGATTCCTCATTTGGGTTATGTAAGATCATATCTCATGTAATATTTTGGCATGATCCTTATTTGGCATTGTAAACCATACATCCCGACACTCAGAATCAACTATGACCATGCACTTATACATCAGAGAGGGTGTTTTTCAAACTAAAAGTAGTAATCTATGTGTACATATGCATATACGTATACACACACGCGAGCACACTCCCATGCAGTGTGCGCATGAACAGTAACTCAAACTTAATGTAACTTTGAACTGGATAAATTCCCCTTCCTCAAATCCATCATACTATCTTCCATGCCTCATAAATAACTTGCTTAAATTAAGTCATAAATGCAATCAATAATATTTCATGAAAGTCACTATAAAAACTATTGAAATTATAAAATAAAAAGAATTACATGTATTTTAAAGTATCCCTCTATAGTACAGTGGGTATGTACATTTAAAATGCACTCACAGCACACACATTCATATCAAATGTGATATGTGACGTGATTAGTAGAGGTGATGTTTCCATAAGCCTCGCCCCCAATTGTCTTGTTTAAACTCCCTTAAAAGCCATGTGTGAAGGCTATGGTGATGATTTTATTTTATTTTATTTTTTGGTACTGTGGATTAAATTCAGGGGCACTTGACGACTGAGCCACATCCTCAGCCCTCTTTTGTGTTTTATGTGGAGACAGGGTCTCACTGAGTTGCCTAGCGCCTCGCTGTTGCTGAGGCTGGCTTTGAACTCATGATTCTCTTGTCTCAGCCTCCCCAAGTGCAAGGATTACAGGCGTGCACCACCGCGCCTGGCTTGTGTAAGGTAAAAAACAGCCCTTTTGTAATTAATTTTCACATCCCCTCTCTAGAAGCACAAGGCAGTTCCTACCCTAGGGGGTTCCTCTCCTAATCTTCCACCTGGGAAACAAACAGTTTCACATCCCCTTTCTAAAGGCCTGAGGCAGTTCCCGCCCCAGGGGGTTCCGCTCTGGAATCTTCCACCTGGGAGACAAAGCCTAACTGCTCAGGTTAGCACATCAAAGGAAGACCGCCACTGCTTATCTGCCCCCAATTTCAAAGTGACCCATCCCTTGCCACGCGGTTTTGTAGTGGGCTCTATAAAATCCCTCCCGCGCGTCCTCTCTTTCTTTTTTTCCTCTTTCCTTCGCCCGGGCGCCCACTCCCCTGAATAAAGGATCTCCTGGCTGTACAGAGGTGTCTGTGTCTGGCTGGCCGATACCCTAACAGCTTGGTGATGCTTTTTATAAATTAATGAGTTGGCAGTAGTTTTCATGCTGAAAGCAGGTTAGAATTATAAAGTTAAATAGTCTTCTTCTATTCAGTCTATCATCAAGGTTTTTGTTCCTTTATTTTGTTTTCTTTCTAAACTGCAGAACTGACTCTTTAGTGCTTGCAGAACATTAAAGATTCAGTCATTCTTCATATTTTGAAGGACATCCATTGTACTTTGATATTTGATCACTTGTAACTTAAATATGAACAATTTAAAAATAAAGAAAATAAATAACTTCAAAATTTATTGTATAATATTGCTTCAAAGCAGCCACTTTTAAACCAGGGGAGATCGCCAACCTCGGACACCTTCCTGGCATTTTGCCATATTTTACATTCTATGAAGTTGGCCCATTTGAGCTCATAACATTTATGTGAGATGAATGTTCTTTTTCTTAGACTTATTTTTAAATAGAGTAGTATGAGGCTCATGCCATGTTATGGTTATTAAAGAATAGACCTGAGATGTTAATATTAATGCCTTCTTATTCTAAAATTTGACTTTTCTGTGGCTAAATCTGCTGAGATTCTCAGGAAGATTCATTAACTCCTTCATGTCACTGAAGTCAAGCAGAACTAAGAGGCTGTCCATGGATGAGGAAAGTTCTCTGAACTTTTCTTCAGAGTTGTCTACACAGAACATTTGGTCACATAAGTTTAAAATTGGGAGATAAGTTTGAAATTAAAAATATGATTTAAATGAATTTCAAGGCTTGGGCCCAGGTGTCATGAGAGAGAGGTAAGCGTGTGAATGTGCTCCATTGCCCCTGGTGAGCTCCTCACCAGCTCCACTGTGAGCCCAGGATGACCATGAGTATGGAGAAATCAGGCTTCATAGCAGGACAAGAACAGTGTCACTCCTCTGCCAGGTAAACGAAAGTCTCACTCCCTCCTCCTTGGCGCCAGGAAGGCAAAAGTGGAATTTCTTTCCACTTTTGCTCATTTGGCTGTTTCCAAGTTCCTTGATTCCTAATAAGATCAAACTTTTCTTTTCTGCAAATTTTCTTTTCAAATTCCTTTAACCATTTTTTTAGTGGTTTTGATCGATTTGTGCCATAAACACCATAGCGCTCTTGTTGTTTGCCAGGTCATCTGCTTTGGTTTCGACTGTCTTGTCCTCCAGGTAATAATGCCAGGATGGCTCAGAAGAGCAGTGTTTGGTAGGAGTGATACCTGCCACAGTTAGAGGGCCAGTGCTGGTCAGAAAAAGCCTGGGACTGTGGTAACCCGAGTTCCTTAGAGGAAGCTGGAGCGGGCAGGCCCGGGCAGGGAAGATTCAGACCACCACGGGGAGTTGAGAAGGCTGCCAAACTAATCAGTCCCCTGGACACAGACTGATTTTTGGAGATGTCACTCATAAAGTCCAAATGGCCAAGACCTGATGTGCCTGCCCCGGTCAGTCCACAGAGGAGCCTCTGTCTGCTCATGGAGGAGGACGACTGAAAACTGCTGCTGGAGGCCGATTGCCCTCTGCCCTCCCTGCAGGGAAAGGCAGTCTTGTCTTTGTTTTTTAATTGTATATATTTAGCTGTACATCAAGATATTCTGATTTGTGTGTGTGTATCTGTGTGTACTGGGGATTGAACCCAGGGGCGCTTAATCACTGAGCCACATTCTCAGTCTTTATTTTTTTATTTTGAGACAGGGCCTCACTAAGTTACTGGCTTTGAACTTGTGATCCTCCTCCCTCAGCCTCCAGAGCTACTGGGATTACAGACATATGCTGCTGTGTTAGGCCTGTTCTGATGTTCTTATTCGTAATGCAGTGGTTACTGAGTAAGCAAGTTAGCATGCCCTTTATGTGGCATGGTTACCCTTTTGTATGTGTGTGATTTCAAAAGCACCTGATTTGACTCTGTAGCAGCTTCCCAGTATACAGTACAAGTCATTTCTTGAAGGGTGGGCTCAGTAGTTCCTGATGCTGCCAGAGCAGGGCTGTGGTTAACAGTCGGACAGAGAGAGGCATGGTCCTTGCTTGTGGGAGAACATGTCCCAGTGCAGGAGACAGAGCTCAAGAGCATGAACAATTGGGATGCTTTGGGAAGAGCCACATTCCGGAGAGGACACGAAGCATGTTGCTTTTGAAACAGTGACTGGTTACAAGCACCTTAGGCAGCGTGGGAAGGGCTCTCTGGTCGTTCAGTGAGTCCAGGATATCATTCAAACAGGAAACTACCTCCTGTCATATGGCATTTAGAATTGCTGGGATTTTCATCTGATGGTGGAAAGAAGTCAATCCCTGGGAGCAGACTGCCTGTCCCAAGCAGAAGGAGCAGGTTTAGCTGAGACAGTATCCTGTGGCTGGACCCCAGGGAAGAATTAAGCCTCCCAGAATCCGGGGGTGGTGCACCAGAGCCTCTGCAGCAGTAGACCAAGAATGGAGATTAGAACAGTGCTCTATACCAAGGCTGAGGCAGAGCTGGGGAAAAAGATCAAGGGCTCGTGGCTTTAGACTGGAAGATCGAATGGGTAGATAATGGATTTCTTTGTCTCATTGTACTTAAAACCTGTTTTTGTAAGAATTTGTCTACCATATTAGTATAATTTGTGTTTTTCTAATTTCTATTTTCTTTAGCATTTTTACTTTTTCAACTTTAAAAAGTAGAAATGATCAAATGTATTTACATTTCAAGAATTCTTGCACTGATTTATGTTTAGTAACTCATCGCCCATCTACAGACTATATTTGCCTTCATTTTTCAAAGTTATTCTTTACATTGAGCTCCTTACGTTAGCAGAAATGTATTCTGCGGTGGGATGTGAATATGTGTAAGTGTCATGTCCTTAATCCTACAGTCAGGCTCCTTTGCTAAGAGTGCAATGACGGACTTTAGGGTGCTCAAAAAAAGATGTCAGAGTCCTCAGGCCCTCTCCCTCTGCATGTCCTGTGTCATGACCAGAGGAAAGAGGGGGGACTGAAAGAAGAGGGGTGTTTCTTCCCTTTCTTTATTGCGTTTCAGGCAGGAGGTAGAGAGTTCCTTTCCTGATCTTTTATTCTCTTTTACTGCCATTCTTCAATCAGCCACCTCGTTAGGATCCTCTCACTCCGGGTCATCAGATGACCACCTCCAGTCCTGAGGTTCGTTTTCTGATTTTTCAGACACTTTTATGCTGGTATGCCCAACACAGGCAGTTTTTTATTTTTTGAAATCGATTATCAATTATTTGACATCCCAGTGGCTTGAGCAGCCCTGATGATAGTCATCTTTGTAAAGGAGACTCACCAGAGGAATGTGACCATGTGTAATGAAGCGACACGGGTTTCCTAAGAGTGAAGTCGAAAGCACGCATGCACTTAATTTTCTTCATCTCGTCGTCAGCTTTCTCTCATGTTGAAGGCATTTAACTCCTAGTAGGAGCTTAAATGGTGAAGTATTTGGTTTTCTTCCTAATCCAGCAAAGCTGGTGTTGTGTCATCGGTTTTCATGCAGCCAGCTTTATATTCATCCCCTCATTCTTCCATTGCATTAATATCCCCAGCAAAATTTAATTAAGCAGCTACTAAGTGTCAAAGTAGTTCTAAGCTATGGGATACTGGAAGTAACTTTCAACCTCTGCAATTACAACTCGCCCAGGCCAGACACAGAGGCAGACACAGATTATTGTCACCTGGTAAGGGCAGACAGACATTGGGTTAGGTTGTTAGAGGGCATGCAGGACTTGCAAACTGCTTTCTGTGGTGCTCAGGAGAGGCTTCCTGAAAGAAAATGTTCACATTATATCAGCGAACTAACAGGAAGAAATCCAGAAGTAACAACCTTGGAGGCAAGAGAGGAATGCCCACACTCTGAAGCTGTGGGTCTTTCACAAGTTGACATAGTATAAGAACAATGTATCAGCTGCTCTGGTTGTGACTGCTCCCAGCAGTGAACGTAGCCTGAGTGGGAAACCTGGGCACCTGACAGCTTTGGGTTTCAGTGCTGCTCACAGGGTCTCTAGGCTGAAGTTCACTGATAATCTTTTGCAATCCAGAAAGCACAGCCAAAGCTCATTCAAAGCCAACAAGACTGCTCATTTGGGCAAATATACTTGTGAAAATCCAAAATAAATCCTGATGTTTTAAAAATACATTGGCACTAGAAATGAGTTTGTAAAATTGTATAAACAACAAACTATAATTTGTAGTAACGAAGAATGTTTTCTTTACTAGAATAGGAATATTGTATTTCTAAAGAAATATTTCTAGGCAGAGTTCTCCCATTTCTAACTTGTTTAATCATATTGACAACTGAATATCTTTAAACCAAATCACTGATTAAGACATGTGATCGCATTTACAAGTATAAAAATAAATAAATAGTTTGCCAATAATGAAAGCCAGTGTTTTCCTGTTGATAGGGCCAATGCCATTTCTTCTTTGTGCGTCTGGGATGCCCACAAGCTTGCCTCAGACTGCTTATCAGATGTCGGCCATTTCATGTACCCTCTTCACCAGAGAGCACACCAGCACCAGGGCTAAGGCAGGACGTATGTGCTTAGAAGACAGCTATGTTCCCTGGCGCTTGTGAGATTTAGTACGTTCTTGCCTTACTCTCTGGGAAATGACCTATTGCCCATTCTTTCTAGTAGCCTCAAGAGACATTTGATTCTCTCTCTGAACAAATGATGAGCGAACATCCCATTGTATTCTCCCTCTGGGGCTCCACATTGGGTCCTTTGACTTCTTTTAAAAGTGTTCTTTAAGCTGCTCACATTAGTCAAATTAATGCCTGACATCCCACACAATCAGAGAGCTGGAAGAGCCTTTCAGGATCTTATGAACTAACACCTGCAAGCTTACTTAGATAATCTAGAAAATATGGGTTACTAACCCAATTCACTCAAAGTTCATGTTGAAAAGTACCATTTTATTGTTATCACAAAATATTTCAGCACAATGTATGCACATGGGTATTTATAAGTGTATAGCATAAAACAGTCATTCACTGAATGCTCATACACATGCACAGAGATGGATAGAAGGGCAGACAGAGGCAAACAGCGACAGACAGGGGGAGACCGTGAGCTTTACCCTCTGCACCCTCAGAACTGGTCGCATAACATCTCCATTATGACACTTTCTGTAACAACTTTAGACTCCCTCTTTGCATCTTTGTCTGCATCTGCAGGTTCCTGGGGGAGGTCTTTCCACAGTTTCACTGGTACAGCAGGCCTCACTCTACTGTGATGCAGAGTGGAAATCAGACTTGGGTGGCCAACTGGAAATCTTAGGGTGAACTAGACTTGGCTTTATAAAAACAGCCAAGTCCTCAGGCACAGTGCTTAACTCAGGCTTATATGACAGGATCATGGCAGTAGCCATGACGCCCATCTTGTCCAGCTCCTCATTCAAACATGAACCACCTTTTTCTTGCTTTGCTCATCTGCACCATAACTAGAATAGTGGTGCTGATGTTATGGGTCATGAAGGGCTGGATTGAATAGGATACTTAAGAGGGTCTCATAAATCCTAGATACTACCTTGTGGTGAGATCGAGGTTAAGGGGGTGCTTAGACATAGGTGATCCCATACGTGTGGTGACAGGTGGGATCACCTAGGTGGAGGGTGGAAGGAGAAAAGGCTCCCAACTGCAGTGTCTGACAGCTGCCACTAGCTACATGCTGGGGTTTGCTTAAATTAATTAAATAAAATCTTCAGTTCATTAGTCACACTGGCCACATTTAAAGTATTCGGTATTCAAATGTGTTCAGTGGCGATTATATTGGAAAAAACAGACAGAACATTTTCACCGTCACAGAAAGTTCCATGGAAGGAATGATCTAGAATAGAACCCTAAGGAACATGTCCAATTAAGAAATCAAGATGGCAATGGCTGATAGTATTTACCACTTCATGTACTATGCTAAAAACTTTAAAAAATGTTAAATAGGGATTTTAGTAGGAATTTTCCTCCCAGTTCTCTTTATCATTATTCATAGTTTACATCTGAGGAAACCAAGAATTCCAGGAGATAAAGAATTCCTCCCAGGGCCAGACGAAGGGAGGACCCAGGAAAGCTATGGTCCTAATCTAAGTTTCTAAAATATTTTTCCAACAATTTTTCATTTGGTTGATGTGAACCTATGATTGCTTAAGAGTTCTACAAGAAAACATTGCTTATGTGTGGGTAGCTGTGTATTTCTGAAATTTGCCGAGTCTTCTGTGATGGCACAGAAAGGTTATAATGATGGGAAGAATATTTTTCAAATATTTTCAACTTTTCATATCTTTCTAAACCAGAAGACATAGAGAATGTGAATAACTCACCCACAAGCCTGTGCTGAGTGTCTGGGTGGGAGTCCAAACGCTGTGTGCACAACAGCACAAACACAAGCTCAAGTTCCTCCTCTCACCCCTGGCACTGCACCCACCAGTCCTGGTGCCACCCTGAGACAGTCGGGGACACGCTTCACCCACTCCTTATTCCTCTTTCCCATAAAGCCTGTGCCCTGAGCACAACCAAAATGAGCCTTTCCTCTTTCTACCTGCCCAGGAGGGCTTGTGAAGCAGCCCTCCTTTTCCTTCCTTCTGTTCTGCACTGTCAATGGTTAAATATGTTTAACTATTTGTCTAACTCACGTCTTGACAGTGCCATCTTCTAGCATCAATCATGTTAGTGGTAAAATTAAGACATTCAAGTCCTCTGAAGACATGCAGCCCCTCTGAAGCACAAACCGTTCTTTTCAGGAATATCCCTTGCTCCACACAGGTATTATTCCTTTCCCTCTATTTCTTCATTTGCCGCTGATTGGCATGTGCCAATCTCTTTCACTCTACACACATTTCCATTTTTTTAAAGTGACATTTTGATAATATGTGTGAAGCTAATAATACTTTTCTTATTGAATTCAATTTAGTCTTCTGTACTTACATAAGCAGAAAATTAGTAGTATTTGTATAAAAACAGTTACACAGAATTATCTTGAACTTAGAGAATTACTATTTCAATTGGAATTAAGAATGTCATCGCTCGATTACTTCTGTCATCTCATCAATCACACTCTGAAATGTTACCTCAGAGCAACAGAGAAAAATGTTGTTCTCACAAAAAACAATATGCATGATTTACACATCAATAAACTGACCAACCAGCCACATGTCAGGGCTACCCAGCTGCACAAGGGATATGCCACCTATTCTCGGGGGAAAGCATTTCCTGCCAATAAAATGATCATGAAAAATTCTAAAATGATTTATAATTGTTCCTACCTCCACTGTATATAGTGAATAAATGCTTCTCAACTAATAGATGTCAGTTTTTGTGCAAAAGACTATTCAGTGATTTTTTTCAGTATTTATTTTAAGAAATGAAAATGTCCTAAAACTATTCGAAATCAACTTGATTTTGTAAAGCAGCAACACTAAAATACATAAAAAATAAGATTGATATTAGGAAACTAATAAGGAAATGCACATTTATATTCCATCATGTGCCTATCTCTCGGTGAGGCATTGTGTTTATGTACGTATATGTACACACACACAGATTATAATTTTATATGATTGCATGCTCTAACAAGTGAAAGAGAAACTGATACAACTATCCTGAACTTCTTCATTTTGATGCTAGAGATGGAATTAGTTGACTACAAATAAAAATAAAAAACCAGTGGCAATCGAACCTTTGAGTATATAAATGTTCTAATATTGGTGCAAATTATTAACAGCGGCAGAAGTAATGTAAGAGGAAACCTTTGATAATAAATGAAATTAACCCTGGAAAGCACTTAGTGTAATGAATGCATTAAGAACTAGCAGATGAATATGTACGTCCTCTCTGAGTAGCTGTGCGTGCTAAAATTGTAAATGGGAAGTCTCTGTGGTGTTGAGAATAAAACAACCTGAGGTAGGTCCCCTTCTGTGCAGCCCTCAAGCGTTGGGCCGAGGAAATGGTTCAATTCTGAAAACTAACCTAGAGACCCTGAGAAGCACTGGAGAGAGAAGGTTACTGAGTCCTGTCAGTGATCACAGCAAAGAAGCAACAGCACCTGGCTTGAGCCACAGAGACTTACTGTCCACACCTTGGAGGCAAGACATGCAAGAAAGGTGACCAATGGTGGCTCCTTCTGAAGCCTGTGGAGGAGGGCTGCCCACACTCCCTCCCAGCTTCTGGTTCTTGGCGTCCCTTGGTTTGTAAATATCACCCCATCTCCCACATGCATACATGAGTACATTTGAGTTTGTTAATATGTACCAACTACAAAAGACCTTCCCATTCAATTAAATATCTTTTTGCAAAAATAAGATGCAAATTGCTACTCTCACCAGTGCCTTTTAAACTTGAAACTCTGAAAAGAAAGGAAAAAATTTAAAAGCTAATGTATATATAAAAATGCTATTGGAGGATTTGCATAGAAAGGGCGAGAGAGGGAGAGAAGCAAGCAAAGGACAGAGAAAGAAAGAAGCAGAGGGACCCCATGTTTTCTTTTCAACAAAAATATGATATTCCCTGACTTTCACCTTCTTTGCTCAAATTTCTTTTTTCCTAAGAAGACCCGACACAAAGGCAAAAAGGCTCACCCCACATTTCTTCGTTATGCCTCCAAGAGCCCTCCAACAATTCAAACCAGCCCAGATTCTGAGGTACTGGATGGAGGTTGAGACCTCCACATCTGAATTTCTGGGAGACACAGTTCAACCCATACCAGAGCCAGGTGGAAGACGAGATCCAGAGAACCAGATAGCATAGGTGGCCTGGTCGGTGGGCAGACTGGGAGAGGCTCCTTGGGACTTCCGCCCGTCTCCACGTCACTGAGCAATCACAGGCCCCTGGCCCCAGCAGTTTTGACAAAGAGAGTCTTCAGCAAAAACCTCACTTCAAACACAAGGGGAGGGAACAATGGTTGACTATTTCCCTGTAACTCATAACCAGGACTCTACCACTTGAAACAACACACAGTGTTCATCTCATAGCCCTGGGAGTCAACAGTCTTGATGGCATTATATACTAATTTATTTTTGTAAATGTTTCTGATTCTCTGCAAATGAATATGAAACTCAGAGAGGACTTTTAAGTTTTCCTTTGAAACTCTTTCCACAAATAAAGTTAAAATTAGATTTTATAAGTTGAATTAATTAGACAGTTCATATTTATGTTCTACCATACGTCGATCTCTATGCAAGGCATTGTAATAAATAAATTTCATGTACATATATGTGCATATAAGTATATTTAAGTATCTCAATACATACCAGCTATAAAGATCTTATTATTTAATTAAATACCTTTTTAAAAAAACAGGATGTAAATTACTTCTTTCATTAGTACCTTTCAGACCTGAAACTCCGAAAGGGAAGAAATTTTGAAATCCAATTTGCATATAAAAATGTTCTATGAGGATTTACATAGAAAGGATTGAAAGAGGGAGTGGAGTAAGTAAAGGACAGAGAAGGGAGGAGAGAGAAGGAGGCAGAGACCCATGCATGTTTTAGTATTCTCCTTTCATCAAAACACATTGTGTTCCTTGTCTTCTGTATGTAGTCACTCAGAGAACATGAAATTAATTTAATATCTATCACTGGGTAACATCTCATAAGCTTTTATCAGAAAAATCTAGAGAAACCACTCTTTTCTGGGTTTATCTCTCATGTACAATATTTTAATGACGTTGGTATTGCTGTGACCAAAAGTCTTGAAAAGAACAACTTAAAGAGAGAAAAGTTTATTTTCACTCACAGTTCAGAGATTCAGTCCGTGGTTGGCTGACTCCATTGTTTTGGGCCTGAGGTGAGACAGAACATCATGGCAGAAGAATGTGGTGAACAAAGCCACCCAGGACTTGACCTCCAGGAAGCAGAAAGAGCTCTGCTCACCAGGCACAAAATATAAACCCCAAAGGCAACCACCAGTGACCTATTTTCTCCAGCCACACCCTACCTACCTACAGTTACTGCCCTATGAGTCCCTATTAGTGGATCAATCCACCTATTGGATTACACTTCTCATAATAGAATCATTTATCTCTGAACATTCTTATCTCACACATGAGCTTTTGTAGGACACATTTATCTAAAACAACACAAGGATTCTGGAACATACAATTAAGTAGATGTGTAACATGACAAACAAATCTTTTCAAGACATAACTTTACAGGAAGCTTAATATGTTTGTGGCCTGAAATAAGCTTTGAAATATTCAGAATGTTGCTGATCTTGCTTATTTTATTCAACCTCAAAGGTCCCTTTAGGACAAATGAGATTTCCTATGAATATCCTGAAGCATTAATCATAATTTAAGATGGTTTTGCATGCTCCCTCCCACTCAAGTAATTGGATGAAAGTCTGAGGCACTGTTCCCTGTCTCTGGCATGGTGTATACTTAAGAGTATAATGCATCATATGCTTGGGTTCTAGATACAGATTAGCAATTCATATCCTAGTCACATCTGTTTGTACTAGCTGTGTTTCTGCTAATGTATGAGGACCCAACATTATTAATGAAGACAAGACACTCAAAGATTGTAATGATAATATAATTTACTACTTGCTCAAAAGAACTACCTGTATTTTAGACTTAATCTAATTAAAATCTAAATTACTCTGTACTTACACATTTCAAAAAAATATAAGCATGTAGATGATAAATTAGGTATCCAGGATTATAAAAAGACACAATTAGAAACAGATTTCATATAGTCATTATTTTGTTGGAACCAAAAGACACCAGTTACTTCCCCCACCCCCTGTGTGTGTGTGTGTGTGTGTGTATGTGCATAATTCTGCATTGTTAGGACCTGGTCTCCTTTTACTTCCATTGAAATGAGCATATCCGGTGTCATTGGATGGGTTCCAAAATGATTTGCTGTTCCTATCATCTTTTCTTATCTTTGCCAAGATCACCCCAATGATGCTACGATGTAGTGATTTTGTTTTTTTAAAGTTTACATCTTCTTAGGGAAGAGAAATAGTCTCAGAGGAAGAACATGCTGTTAGTGATAACCCGGAAATTAGATTTTCTGTAAGGCTCAGATGAGCTCATCAAATATTTAGAAGGTCCTATGCTAATAGTCATATCAAGGGACGTGCTGCATTCACCATTATGGGTTTTGGTAATCAAGAAGATAAAACCAAATAATCTTTTGTCCTTTAATTGTAAAAACATTATTTATCCAATGGCTATTTCATCTTTATGATTGTAACCATTAAAAGTTAAGCGCTGGCAGCTCTCCATGTTTGGACCTATGACTCTCCGTGAAGAACATCACTGGGAGCAATGCGGATTCCTTCTCTGCTGCAACGCCATGCAACCCTGACGCTGCTGGACCTGCTGCTGAGCAGATGATCGCCCCGCGTCCTGAAGGAATACGCTTCTCATTGCATCCAGTAAGCTCTTCATTTTCACCCTCAATGACAAAAACCTTGTCCCCATCTGTCCCTTGGAAGAATTAATGAGATACTGTGGAATGTAAGTAAAGTCTCTTCTTGGATCTATGAGCAGGAGATCATTTAAGGGATGAATTTGGAAGGAGGATGAGGCTTCATTATCCCCGTCAACAAGACAGGAAGTCAGCGCGAGGGGAGCGGCAGAGGGGTGGAGCCCTGCTCCTCCAAGGCACAGGATGCCTGCCCCCAGGAACGCTCAGAACTCCGCCTGGAAAAGGAAGCAACAGCGCCTGCGCACTCCCTCCCTCCGGAGTCCCACCCCCGCATTGGGAATGACTGCCTCCCACTCACCATGGGAGCCAGCCTTGGACCCTGGCACCAGATATTGCAAGGGCCAGGACGGTTGAGTTCATTGTGTCATCAGTACCACACTCAATACAAATTACAGATGCCATTTTACCATGATGAATGAATTACAGGAGAGGCTGACGAAGTGGTGATTATTTTGTTGTTGTTGTTTGTTTTTTTTTAGTATTAATAACTTTTTAATTTAATCCAAAATAAAAGTTTAGCTCTTTAGAGAAATCTTTGCTACTCTCTTTGGTTCACTGACATGACTGCTGATATTCTATTTTTTCTCATAGAACCATCTAAATTATCAGTACAAAGTTAGCTACTGTGCCATAGGCCTGGGTCATGTGAATACAAACACTACTAATATATATTTGTAACAGTCTTCATTTCACATACTATGTCCTTTTAGTATTCACAGGAATGATATAGAAGGCCATGACGCCAGTCTCACCTCATGTGCTTCACACTTCTTAGTGCTGTGGTGTACTAATTATCCCACTGACCCGTTCAGAGCTTTGGTATAGTCTATGGAATTGGAGAGAATTAATTGAAATCAAGCATTTATAGTTACCTTTGCCTTATGGATGTTGATCTCTACATACAAAAATCTTTAGAATGAAAGGTTTGTAAAGATTGCTTGCATAAGTTTGGTAAAGAGGAAGTTTACCCAAACTTCATGGTAAGTTTCAGATTATCCAGTACTCGTGAGACCTCTTGACCTTGACTACTGTTTTCATGAGGAACTGAAGGTAATCAATCTTCTCTATGAAATTCCTCAATTTCATGTTGGGATTTCATAATCAATTTGAAAATCATCATTATTGATGATTATGCAGATACATGAACTTAATTCTGTCCACTATAGAGTGTGATTCTTTCTTTTAGCCCATGACCTCTTTTTCTATGGGTGGGGGGATTCTTTGGCTGGCACTCCTTTTCTGAATTATGAGTCTAAGTATTTGGTTATGTATTTCCTACCTTTGAGATCTTTCAAGACATGCTTACCATGTAAGTACTGAACAGAAGTGAGGCACTTCATGATGTCCAGGGTCCCACATTCCTTTTTCTTGGATGACACACAGTGTCATTTGATTTGAATGAAGCTACTGTAACCCCTCTGTGTCGACCAGCCTCCTAGAGTTGGCATCAATTGTCTTTACTTATTTGCCTTATGAATAAACCTAGAGATCAGCTGTTCAATACTTAATTTGCTAGGATAAATCTAAGACCTTCAGATCAAAGACATTTTTAATTATGTAATACAAAGTTGTACATGGATTCATATTTCAAAGGAATATTAAAAATCCCCTTAACTTATTCACAATCTTTGAGAAGCTATTAAACCTGAGAACTAAGCAGTTTCTCTAATTACTAACATACATTACACATTTTATTACCTCATTTTGAATAGTATCTCTTCTGCATGCGTTCTCAATGTCAAACCCCTTCTGAGCACACTAACATGCTTGAAAAGAGAGAGAGGAAGCTGGCCTGCACCTGCTTGCCCTGTCACTGGCTGCCCCAAACTGTGTGACGGTACCCATATTTCCCTGATAGCCTTAACTACACCTTGTTTTCTTCAAGCCTTTAAGTGTGGCTGTCAAGCTCTTGAATGGAAAACATCATTTTATTTTTTATATTCTGGAAAACTGGAGCACTCTCATAGATGGAAAACCAGAAACCATGAAGCAAATAAGCATTGTGTGTTTTCTATGCCACAGAGAACCGAGGAGAGACAAGCAAACAGTAAGGCAACCAGCTGGGGCCAAACCATTGTGGAGCCTGCTGCCCCAGGGACACCCACAGCGCGTCCCCACATGGTCTCATTCACTCCTGACTGGACCTTAGAACAAGATGCTCTTCTTAGCACCACTTTAAAATCAAAGGAACTGAGGAATGGCACAGTCCTATGTCCATCAAGGACAGCAGCCCCTCCAGAGAAGTGAGAATCCGTCTGGCCCTGACCTATTTAGCTTTAGGACACTGAAAACTAAGCGTACCCACGTGGGTCTCAGTTCCTTGGCCTGCACAGAAGCAGTCCTGCCTGAGCAGAAGCAGGCTGGGCGTCCATGCCGGTTGGGTTCCACATTTGGGATTCTGACAGTATAACCATGGGTAGGTTTTGCACCTAAAGTGACCCTTCATAGTTCTGTTTCACAGAAAATAGAGATCATAACACTCATAGGTGTTTGGAAGATTTGAAAAGTTAATATATTTCAGATGCCTCATTCTGTTCCTTATGATTGACAGTTAACAAACACAGGTCCCTCTCCCCTCCCTCAAATAGTGACAGAGGGAAAGATTAAATCCAAGCATTCTAATAATTCTAAAACAATATTTCCAAAATTTGACCATTATTTGGATAATTGAGGAATATGATTGGAATATGGTGGAAAAGATACCAGTACATGAAAATGTAAATGATTACCAAGTTATTGTGCAATGTTTTAGAAATAAACAATAACATTCTTTCACTTGGATTCAGAGGATGCTGAAACACCAACCATGGTTGTATTAAATGTATTTTATATATTCAGTCACATGGACTATCATAAAAAGAAATTGGTAATAAAGTTCTCTATTTAGACTGCTACCCTGTATGGAGAATGCAGTGCTCATGTATTGTGTTGGGCAGCTTGATATGCCACCAGTCCTGTTGTATGTCCACCCTGGTGACCTCATCCCATAATTATCTCCTAAAGTCCTATCTTCAAATACAGCCACAATGGGGGTTAGCTCTTGAGCCTAGGCAACACTGTAGGAGATGAATTAGATATTGTTATTTGATACAAAAGAAAATTCCAAGACACGGTATTATACATTAGGTACATGAAGTAGTAGTTAATTTTTATCATAAAAATGTGTGTCAAAATTACAATTTTTCCATTTTCAATAACCTATGGATTATAGCCTACCTACTATCCAAAATGTATCTGAGGAAACTTGCTGTTTTGTATTGTATCAAACACACCATTACGGTCATTACAAATTACAAAAACTCAAACAACAATAACTACAAATATTAAATCCTAGTAGTTCTGACTTGCAGTTTGTAATCAATGCAGCACATCGTTGCAAACTATTTGCAAGATAGAAAGTTCAAATGACCACTCTTTCTTTGGATTCAGACATGGATCTGGAATAATCTCTTCTTATTCATGCTCATTAGTAGTTTTGTTAGAAAATTTCTCATGTACACAACAATGCTCAAAATCAAGAGTTAACAGAATAAAGGAAATGTAAAAAATAGAACAGAAAACAATATACAAAATCCTAGCCAATTTAGGGAAGCTCTTTCTTTTCACTCTCCCCTGTCCACCGTGGTTTGGGAAGTGGGTTCTCAGTGATACCAGGGCACTGTGGGCTCAGTTTTTCACATGCTCAGTTTGTGTAGTCAAGAAGCAGCCATTAAGAAAGATACTTGAATTTTTTCCTTGGAAACATTGAGCCTCAGTTTCCCATAAAGTTGGGGAGGTGAAAAGCAACCCAAGGCAGAAATGAAGGCCATTGGTCTCGTCAGCACGTCAGGATGTGGGTTGAATCTCCAGTGGTCCAAGTTGCAAGCAGCCCTGCAGTGTGCTGTCTGCAGTGAACTTGCCCTGCACTCCTTCTTTTGCCCTGTGTGCTGTTATGCTTGAGGCTGCGGTCTGCAACAATGTCCATTCCAATTCCTCATTCTCACTGCTATCACTTGGAACCCAGTTCATACACACCAATGGATAGGGAGGAAGGTGAAAAATTTTGTTTTCCAAAGTTGGTTGGGATATTTGATATTGCTATCTAGTTTTTGACTTTTCCTTTACAGGTGTGGAGAGCTAGACTAGATTAATCACACGTGGGATGAAAAAGTCTTTATAGCTTCTCTTTCTGTGGTGATGCTTTTAATATTGTTTCTGTTTACAAATAACGCTAAGCTTCTTGACACAGCAATTCTGCTGTACTGGATGTTTCCTAAAACCCTGTGTCTTTTTAAAGGATATCCAATTGGAATTACAAAATTTCCAGGTTCTTTGCATTCTATAGAAACACTATTTACTGATTTTGAGACTGGGCTCTAATTTAGAGTGACAGCTGCATTTATAGAAAGGTTAGATTTTAAGATTCATGCTATGTCAGAAACAGGTTGATCCTTTGGTAGCGGCGGCTCATCTGTAAATAACCTGTCATATGGAAAGTTAGAAATATATACACAATTTCTTGATTAGATATATTATTATTCAATTCCCAGAGTAATTGATAAGACCGGTCAACTTGATATTTCTCAAGTAAATAGATTTTCATGATTGACACATCATTTTCCCCTCTTCAAATAATAATAATAACAACAACAACAACAGTAAAGACTTGGTAGAAAAATACTTAAAATCCCCAGGCAATGAAAAATGTTTCCCCTTTTTTTATCTTATGAAATGGATCACAAAGTCATTTCTCCAGGATAATATGGATGCCAAATACAGAGAATATTGAAAACTCCTAGTTGGTTGCCTTATGGATTTTGCTGGGATGAAAATACCAGATCTCAGAGAAAATGAAAATCATATGTGATTACACTCTTTTTAATTTATTAGTCATGAGATTGCAATTTATTTTATACTCTTTCAGAGTTTCAATAAAATATTACTGCCCTGAGTAACAATGCTAGAATTTCAGCTTTACTAATAGTTTCCTTTGGTAAGATACCTGCATATACCCAGGAACCCAAAGTGAAGGAGGGAAGCAATTAAATTTTCTGAAATTTCATAATGGATTGCCAATTAGGTGGATTTCTTTGTAGGTGAACAGGTTGGGATAGGTATTGTCTGTATCCTGATTCCCCAGATGTGTCATTTATGAAAATAGAAATATGTGAGAGAAATGACTGGTCTTTAAAGGATAGAGCTTAAGGTACAGTGACAATCACAGGCCTCTTAACTATTGGATCTCATTGACTAAATAAATGTGCATGTAGATATTTCAAAGCATGATTGTGTCTGTGGTATCTGTCTTGTGACTCTTGATTTCCCAACAACACTTCAAGGTCAAGACTAATTTCATCCTCTCCCCTGGCAATGGCGACATCAGGACATGTACTGAGCATCTCACCTGGTGTTTAAGTGTGTGAGCACTGGAGTCAGATCCCGTCCCTATATTAGCAGTTGCCACCTTAAGCTGGTTGTTTACGTCGTCTGGATTTCAGTTTTCTCAGTGGTAAAGTGTGGGGAATAATGCGTAGGTCTCAAAGGCCTGCCGGGGGATGCAGGGCACCAACACCCACAAGGTGACCTGGAGAATGACTGGCACAGAGCTAAGAATCTAAAAATGGCCAAGTACTTCTGATATCTCATTTAATTTTATCAAAACTCTATGAGTTAGTAATTTTACTTTTCTATTTTTTAGATTAACATCAACTGTGAGTTTTACAGATTTCTTGATTTGTTCACTGTTATGCATCTTGTATGTACTGTAGCCTGGATTTCAACCCTGACAGTTTGATCTACAGTCTGTGGGCTTTATTTCTATGCTCTAATTTCTCAATTCACATGAATTTTTCCTAATCTGTCCACCTCTCAATATTCTCATGTTTCTCATAAACTTTTCAGCACTGATAAAGTTTTCATACAATTTAGAAATCACCTACACATTGCTTTATAAATAATACTTTCCATGGGTCTTAATTATTTCGTCCAAATAAATTAGAGTCTCATAAAAATTAGGTGGAATTTTATTATATTTTAATTTTTTTAAATTTATTTATTCTACTTAAGTAGACATGATAGCTGAATGCATTTTAATGCATTGTACACAAATGGAGCACAACTTTTCATTTCTCTGGTTGTACATAATGTAGATTTGCACCACATGTGCAGTCACACATGAAGCTAGGACTATGATGTCCATCTCATTCCACCATCTTTACTGTCCCCATGCCCCCACCCACATCCCTCTCATTTGACAAAATCTCCTCCATTCTTCCCATGTCCTCTCCTCCATTATGGATCAGCATTCACTTATCAGAGAGAACATTCGGCATTTGTTTTTTTGGGATTGGCTTATTTTGCTTAGCATGATATTCTCCAACTCCATCCATTTACCTGCAAATGCCATCATTTTATTCTCTTTTATTGCTGAGTAATATTCCATTGTGTATATATACCACAGTTTCTTTATCCATTCATCTATTGAAAGGCATCTAGGTTGCTTCCACAGTTTAGCTATTGTGAATTGAGCTGCTATAAACATTGAAGTGGCTGTGTCACTGTAGTATGCTGCTTTTAAGTCTTCTGGGTATAGACCGAGAAGTGGGCTAGCAGGCTCAAATGGTGGTTCCATTCCAAGTTTTCTAAGGAATCTCCATTCTGCTTTCCAGATTGGTTGTACCAATTTGTAGTCCCACCAGCAATGTATGAGTGTGCCTTTTCCCCCACAACCTCACCGACACTTATTGTTGTTTGTATTGTTGATAATTGCCATTTTGACTGGTGTGAGATGAAATCTTAGGGTAGTTTTGATTTGCATTTCTGTAACTGCTTGAGATGTTGAACATTTTTTCATATGTCTGTTGATTGATTGTATATCTTCTTCTGAGAAGTGTCTGTTCAGCTCCTTAGTCCATTTATTGATTGGGTTGTTAGTTTTTTTGGTGTTAAGTGTTTTGAGTTCTTTATATGTCTTGGAGATTTGTGCTCTATCAGATATGCATGTGGCAAAATTGTTCCCAGAATGTAGGCTCTCTGTTTACTTCATTGAATGTTTCTTTGGCTGAAAAGAAGCTTTTTAGCTTCTTAATTAGATTCCTGATTTTACTTTAGATTCTTGATTTTAATTCTTGTGCTATAGGAGTCTTGTTAAGGAAGTAAGGTCCTAATCCGACATGATGAAGGTTTGGGCCTATTTTTTCTTCTATTAGGCATATGGTCTCTGGTCTAATTCCCAGGTCCTTGATCCACTTTAAGTTGAATTTTGTGCATGATGAGAGATACGAGTTTAGTTTCATTTTGCTGCATAGGGATTTCCAGTTTTCCTAGCACCACATGTTGAAGAGGCTATCTTTTCTCCAGCATACATGTTCAACATCTTTGTCTAATATAAGATAACTGTATTTAAGTGAGTTTGTCTCTGTGACTTCTATTCTATACCATCAGTCTACATGTCTATTTTGGTGCCAGTACCATGTTGTTTTTGTTACTATAGCTTTGTAGTATAGTTTAAAGTCTGGTATTATGATGCCTCCTGTTTCACTCTTCTTGCTGAGGATTGCTTTGGCTATTCTGGGTCTCTAATTCTTCCAAATGAATTTCATGATTGCCTTTTCTATTCCTATAAGGAATGACATTGGAGCCTGATGCAGTGGCTCACACTTGTAATCCCAGCACTTTGGGAAGCTGAGACAGGAGAATTGCGAGTTCAAAGCCAGCCTCAGCAAAGGCCAGGCACTAAGCAACTCAGCGAGACCCTGTCTCTACATAAAACACCAAAAAAATAGGGCTGGGGATGTGGCTCAGTGGTTGAGCACTTCTGAGTTCAATCCCTGGTACCAAAAATAAATAAATAAATAAACCACAAAATTATAAGGAATGACATTGGTATTTTAATTAGAATCACATTGAATCTATATAGCGCTTTGGGTAGTATGGTCATTTTGACAATATTGATTCTGTCTATCCAAGTGCGTGGAAGATTTTTCCATCTTCTAAGGTTTTGTTCAATTTCTTTCTTTACTGTCCTGTAGTTTTCATTGTAGAGGTCTTTCACCTCTTTTGTTAAATCAGTTCCCAAGTATTTTATTTTATTTTTTTGAGGCTATTGTGAATGGAGTAGTTTTCCTAATTTCTCTTTCAGAGGATTCATTACTTATATATAGAAAGGCAATTGATTTATGGAAGTTGATTTTATATCCTGCTAATTTGCTGAATTCACTTATTAATTCTAGAAGTTTTTTGGTAGAATTTTTTGGATTCTGTAAGTATAGAATCATGTTGTTGGCGAATAATGGTAGCTTGAGTTCTTCTTTTCCTATTCGTATCCCTTTAATTTCTTTTATCTGTCTAATTGCTCTGGCTAATGTTTCAAGGACTATGTTGAATAGCAGTGGTGAAAGAGGGCATCCCTGTCTTGTTCTCATTTTAGAAGGAATGCTTCCAATTTTTCTCCATTTAGGATGATGTTGATCTTCAGTTTAGCATAGATAGTTTTTACAAATTTGAGGTATGTTCCTACTATTCCTAGTTTTTCTAGTGTTTTGAACATGAAAGTGTGCAGTATTTTTTCAAATGCTTTCTCTGCATCAATTGATAAAATCATATGATTCTTATCTTTATTGATGTGATGGATTATGTTGATTTCTGTATGTTGAACCAAACTTGCATCCCTGGAATGAACCCCACTTAATCATGGTGCACTGTTCTTTTAATATGTTTTTGTATGTGATTTGCCAAAATTTTATTGAGAATCTTTGCATCTATATTCATCAGGAATATTGGTCTGAAATTTTCTTTCTTTGATATGTCTATGTCTGGTTTTGGTATGAGAGTGTTACTAGCCTCATAGAATGAGTCTGGAAGGTTTTCCCTCCTTTTCTATTTCATGAAATAGTTTGAGGAATATTGGTATTAATTCTTCTTTGAAGGTCTTGTAGAACTCGGCTGATTATCCTTCTGGTCCTCTGCTTTTCTTGGTTTGCAGGCTTTTGATGGTATCTTCTATTTCCTTGCTTGAAATTGATCTGTTTAAGTTGTGTATGACCTCCTGGTTCAGTATGGGAAGGTCATATGCCTCTTGAAATTTGTAGTTGTCTTCAGGGTTTTCTATTTTACTGGAGTATGAATTTTCAAAAGTTTCTATTTATCCTGTGTATTTTCTTTTTCAAAATGAATTTTAGTAATTAGAGTTTTCTCTCTCCTTCTTTTTGTTTGGGTGGCTAAGAGCTGGTCAATTTTGTTTATTTTTTCAAAGAACCAGCTTTTTGTTTTGTCAATTTTCTGAATTGTTTCTTTTATTTCAATTTCATTGATTTCAACCCTGATTTTAATTATTTCCTGTCTTCTACTTTTTTTGGTGTTGGTTTGTTCTTCTTTTTCTAGGGCTTTGAGATGTAGAGTCAAGTCATTTATTTGTTGACTTTTTCTTCTTTGAATGAATGAGCTTAATGCAAGGAATTTTCCTCTTAGCATTGTCTTCATGGTGTCCCAAAGATTTTGATATTTTGTATCAGAGTATTCATTTACCTCTAAGAATTTTTTTATCTCTTCCCTGATGTCTTCTGTTATCCACTCATAATTCAATAGTGTATTATTTAATCTCCAGGTCTTGGATTAGTTTCTATTTTTTACTCTGTCATTTTATTTCTAATTTTATTCCATTATGGTCAGATAGGATTTTTTTTTTGTATTTTCTAAGACTGGCTTTTTGACATAACATATGATCTATTTTGGAGAAGGATCCATGTGCTGCTAACAACAAAGTGTATTCACTCGTTGATAGATGGAATACTCTATATATGTCTGTTAAGTCTAAATTATTGATTGTTTTATTAAGTTCTATGGTTTCTTTGTTTAGTTTTTGTTTGGAATACGTATCCAGTGGTGAGAGAGCTGTGTTAAAGTCACCAAATATTATTGTGTTGTGGTTTATTTGATTCTTGTAGTTGAGAAGGATTTGTTTGATATTTGTAGATGGCCCATTGTTTGGGGCATAGATATTTATGATTGTTATGTTTTTTTGATTATAATTCCCTTAAGAAGTATGAAATTTCCTTCTTTATCCCTTTTCACTAACTTTGAAGTCCACTTTATTTGATATAAGGATGGAAACTCCTGCTTGTTTATGCAGTCCATGTGAGTGATACGATATGTTCTTTCCCACCCTTTCACTTTCAGTCTGTGGACGTCTTCCTATGAGATGAGTCTCTTGAAGGCAGCATATTGTTAGCTCTTTTTGTTTGTTTTTTTAAATCCAATCTGTCAGTCTATGTCTTTTAATTGATGATTTTAGACCATTCACATTCAGGGTTATTATTGAAATATGATTTGTAATTCCAGTCATTTTGGTTTATTTTTGGTTTTTACCTTGACTTGGTTTCTCCTCTGATTGGCCTTTTTTTTTAGTGTAGTTCTTCTCTTTGTATATTTTCATTGTTTGTTATCATTTCCCCTTCATTGAATATTTTGCCGAGAATACTGCGTAGTGCAGGCTTTCTTGCTGTAAATTCTTTTAACTTTTGTGTATCATAAAAGGTTTTTATTTCATCATCAAATCTGAAGCTCAGTTTTGCTGGATATAAGTTTCTTGGTTGGCATCCATTGTCTTTCAGAGCTTGGTATATGTTGTTCCATGATCTCCTGGCTTTTAGATTCTGGGTTGAAAAATCTGCTGAGATCCTGATTGGTCTCCCCCTGTATGTAATCTGATTCCTCTCTCTTGTGGCCTTTAAAAATGTATTCTTATTCTGTGTGCTGGGTATTTTCATTATAATGTGACTTGGTGAAGATCTGTTGTAGTTTTGTACACCTTATGTCCTGTAAGCCTCTTGTATTTGATTTTCCAATTCATTTTTCATGTTTGAGAAATTTTCTGATATTTTTTCATTAAAGAGATTGTGCATTCTTTGGTTTGAAATTCTTTGCCTTCTTCTATCCTAATAAATCTTAGATTTGGTTTTTTGATGCTATCCTATAATTCTTATATGTTCTGTTCATGATTTATTACCATTTTCACTGTATGGTCAATTTTATTTTCAAGATTGTATATTTTGCTTTCATTATCTGAGGTTCTATCTTCCAAGTGATCTAGCCTGCTGGTGATGCTTTCTATAAAGTTTTTTATTTGGTTTATTGTTTCTTTCATTTCAAGAATTTCTGATTTTTTTTTCAAAATCTCTAGCTCTTTCTTACCTGTATTTGCCCACATTTTTTGTTGGAGTCATCGATGGTTTGCTCGCTTAAGTCATTCTTTAATTCGCAGGTCATTTTAATTACATACATTCTGAATTCTTTCTCTAACATTTCATCAACTGTGCCATCAATGGATTCTATTATTGTAGTATCTTGGTTTATTTGGGGCATTTTCTTCCCTTATTTTTTCATGTTGATTATATATCTTTCTTTCTTGCAATGCTGATCTGAGGTATTGTGGTTTCTATCCTATAATCTTGTCACTACAAATTACCTGTACCTCACCTTGGAGTTCATTTCCAGTCCCCAGATGGACACTACTGCCACTAAAGATGGTGGAGGCGGTAGTGGAGGTAACTCAAGATGGCAGTGGGAGTGGCCTTGGCTGGGCTCCTGAGGTGGTCTCTGAAGGTGGTCCTGGGCCTTGGCCTGTGCTCCCACCAGTTGGCAGGAACTCTGGCAAAGAACTGGTGGGAGTCCTGGGTCTCACTTAGGCCAAGTCTCCCGTGGGTGGACCTTTAAATAACATACTTCTTCCGGAGTCTATAGAATAAGTACCATTGCCTCAATAAACAGTTTTAGCACAGTTGTGTTTTTTTCTCAATCAGCAGTCATTATCCCAATTCTGAAAATTCTTGATACATAGATTAGAGGTGGATGTAAGGATCTCTGCACAGTTGTCACAAAAGGAAAGGATAGTTTGGGTTATAAGAAAAAATGTATATGAATGATAGTATCTGACCAAAAGGCATGTGTAATGATTTAACTGCACAGTACAAATGACATTCAAATTCTGTGTTCCCTTTATTTGCCAAGTCTAAGTTTGCTTCATAAAGTCGGAGTAACTTGTAGTGATTATGAATCATAGAATCATAGTCTGCAAAGAACACCTGTGCTCTAAGCTCAATATAGTAAAGGTGGCATGTGTTTATTCAGAGTAATTTAGAATGAAGTGTAAGTCCATGAATTTAGGAGCTATGGCCTTGCATGTGAAAAGGACAGAATCTCATCTTGTCTCAGGCAGCTGCGTGTCTCCTTTAGGTTGCACTACAGAGGAAATAAATCAAAGCCCTACTGGCACTAAAGAGGCTATGTGTAGAAGACCAGAACACTGACCTAGAACTTGAACCCTCAAACTCTAAATAGGTGTCACTGTCCAGTAGCAATTACAAAAGAACACAATGAGGGTCAGAGAACGCTCATGGCAAGAGAGCGGGGAGGAGTAGCCTGAGCACAGAGGCTCTGAAGGCACGCACTGAGCCCTCTTTATCAGGACCTTTTAATAAGGCCACAGAAATGTAGTAACAATGAGATCATTAATTATGTGGTTCTACGACACTATACATACATAATATCTCTTTTCCAAACTCCCCTTTGAATACAAAGCTGCTAAACATTTAAGCAAACAATGTTATCCATATATTGTAGTGTGAAAATAAAATTAAAATAGGATTTCATATGGATTGTAGTGAGGGTTAACTATCCATGACAAGTAAAGCTCTTAACTGATAAAACACTTTTGCATCAACAGGAAGCTCCAATGTATGAAAGAGGAAATACTTTAAGAATTGGATTACTTTTTACAAAAATATCAGTAAATCTCAGTAAATATTTTTTTAAAACACCAAATGCAGCCATTGCTACAGTTTTATGGGTCAGTAAAATATCTAAAATGAACTCCAATCACCAAATATGATCAACAGAGACAGATATTATCTCCTAACCTCGATCATGGAAATTCTTCTTTAAAACAACATAAGCAGTCATGTTCTAAGACCAACTTGAGCAGCACAGTCTCCCATATCATGGTTGTTAAAGACATGTTTGTGTTATACACATTTCTTCTCAAAATTTTGGGGATATTACATTTACTAAAATTAATTTAGTGATCATTTTTGACAGTATAAATTTACATGAGTAGATCGAGTTTTAATTTAAATTTTTAAATGGTACGAGTTATGATTTAATTAAGACTTTAATAAAACCAAATTTAAAGGAGGATTGTTAGAGAGGGCTTTCAAATAGACCAAACACTAAACAAAAATGAAGAAAAAACATTCCTGGCTAAGCCAGTGTTTTATTCCTTTAATGTTCAGAGTCACCTGTGTGTTTGGAATACTAGAAGCTGAGGGTTACAAAATTGAACTTCTAAACTACTTTTACTTGTAATAAAATGATTTCAAGACACCAAACATGCTTGGGGTTTAAATTAACTTAAACTTCTTTCTACTAATATTTAAAAATATTTAATATTTAATATTTTTAAAATCAAATGCAAAATAGTACTTGGCATCTGCTACCTGAAGACATTTTGTGCAAGCTGGTATTGATACAAAGGTGAGGAGCAAGACACTGGGAGGAATACAAACCGATGAATCTGTGCATAATAAGTATTTCTTATTATTTGAGTATATTTTTTCACCATAGCCCAAAGGTTATGCAATTTGTAAAAGTATACATGTATATCTGATTTTAACTAAAACTTTATTCACTTGGAATTTATTTACTTGGAATTTTTAACTGTAAAAAAATACGACAGATTACAAAATGTTCAACTTGGGATGAGTAGATTTTGTCTATAATAGAGAGTTAACAAACAAACAAACAAAAAGACTTCACATGCATTTATTGATGTCTTCAATATTTACCGAATGAAAAGAGATAACGTGACAAATGAGGACAAATGGATAAATTAGAAATTTTAAAAGGAGCAACAATAAATAAGAGCAAAGCTATGCAAAGATTCAGACTATTGAAAAGGGGGAGATGAAGAGGGTCTTTGGCCAAAGGATATGGAAACAACCAAAGGAATTTTTTCTGTAATGTGCTACATGGATTTTCTTACTTCAAATTCGCATTATGTGTGAACTTGCCTAACCTCACATGGTACGGAATCACTGATTCTGAATTCCTGTCTCCTTATGTGGATCATAAAATCTTTCAGACATAACTGCTCACTTTTGTTTTTCCTGCAAAGCACAGTGAAACAGTCTTTGCTCTTGGGGTGGCCTCTGCCTCTGCCTCTGCCTCTGCTTGCTCAGTCAGCTTTGGAGTCTGAAATCTCTTTCCCCATAGGTGTTGAATTTCCTCCACTTCTCTTAAATCTCATTATTCTATATCCTGCCATCACCTTATAAAACAGCATGCTGATCCTGGTAATTGAGCATAAATTAGTTTTCCATTGCTGCTGAAACAAATTACTAGAAATGATGCAACTTAAAACAGCAGCCATTTGTGATCTCAGAGTTCTGTAGGTCAGCAGTATCAGAAGCCTGCTGGGTTCAGCTGGGTACTCTGCTCAGCATCTCATAAAGATGAGGAGCCAGTGATCCCAGGTTCTCATTTGAAGGCTCTGGAGGTGAATGCCTGCAGTACCCTTCAGGCTGGAGACAGAGCTGAGTTCCTTGCTGGTAGTTCTCAGGCTTCTGATTCCTTACCTGCTGTTAGCTGGTGCCAACCTCAGATCCTACAGGCTGCCCTCACTCTTTGGAACATGAACGCCTCCATCATCAAAGGTTCTTGAATCTCTCAGATGCACTTTTCTGCTTTTAAGGGCTCATATCAGTCTTGAGTCCACTTGGATAGTACTTAAAATCAACTGATTAGTAACCTTAATCACAGATGCAACATAAAGCAACACATTTGCAGTCCTGGGGATGAGATTTGGAGTTTCCCTACCCTTGGCCACCCTCATTCACTGGTTTCCTATCATTTTCACTCATTAGGGAAGGTGTTAAACCATATCACACTCCCCTTCCCATCTGGAGTCTTGAGTGATTTCACAGCCCACGGACTGTAAGAGTCGCAGGCTTCCTCATACCTCAGGAGGTTCCCCTTCAAATCTGGACGAGCCTTCATGGCTGCAGAACCCCTGCACTCACTGTCTCCTTCTGCACAGTCTACCTTCAACCCCCCCACCCCCAGCCTCTTGCTCTGCTCCTCTGCATCTGTTTAGGACCTTTAGTGCTTGGAACTCTCTGCTTTCAGTGGAAATCACTGCTTTCACGTACAGTGGCTTCTTCATGACTGTCCCGTGGGTTCTCACTGCCATTTACAGCATTCATGCAGGAGTGGATGTCAGGGGTGCTCTAGGAGGAGGCTAGACCTCTGTGGGTCTCCCACGCTGCATGGCCCTCCTCCACCGGCTCCTTCTAGCTTCCTTTCTCCTCTCCAGAATAGTAGTCAAAACTCTCTCCATTCTTATCAAAACTTCCCCACATTTGTGGCAGATAACTTTGTTTTCTATTTTTGATTGTCAAGACATGATCTAATTATAGGACATTTGTTAAAAATTTTTTGAAACCTTTATAAAATTTAGTCGAATGCAATCGTGGGTAAAAACTAAGCAGACTCATTCTTGGCTGGATTATAAATCTCAGGTTACATATTTTACATTTATTTATAAACACATAAGTGTTTATTTCAAAGAATTCATTTCTCCCCTTTGATGAAGAAAGTTTAAGAAATAAAAATGGTTACTTAAAGGAGGAAGTTCTCACTTCCCATTTGTACAGAAAGGGCCGTTCATACAAGAGATACCCAAAGTTGTGTTTGATTTACCAATATTCATTTCAAAAAAGATAAATCTATGGGGACTTAAACACTAATACAAAATAAAATATAAACTTAGAAAATTAAAATGTAAAGGGAAAATATTTTAGGAAGTTATCAGAAAATGTGAAAACCAAAATGTAAAATAATAAACTAAACCGAGCGTTTGTCTTGAGGAGGTGATCTAGGACCCAGCTGGGCGGCATGGACAGCTTGTGCGTTTGGAAGTCTAGGAATGGCTAGAAAAATGCTTCAGGTAGCTGGAAGGCAGGGGCTGGAAGAACCGTGTTCCCAGGGATTTCTAATGCCCCTGTGTCGCGCCTGATCTTCTCTGAAGATGCATCAGTTTCACTTAACAAAGAGGAATAAACATCTGAGCATATTTCACCAAAACAAAGTAAAAGAATAAAGACATGCAGGTTATATTTTGGGTGGCTTCCTGCGTCCCTCCCTTTCTGGAACCTTTGAGGAATGAGCCTGTTTCTGGATTCTCACTTTAGGACTGTTCACTCAGAGGGTTTTACTCAAAATCAAGCTGGGATCCACCTGGTATCACAGAAGTAAAAGATGGTGCCTTCGGCTGAGAGAGAACGCGCCTTGGTCACGCGTGTAATCCTGCTGGAGGGCGGATGCCGTCCTCGCCGTGGGGTCGGGCACAGCGGCTGCTCAAGCTACGGGACCAGACGGCACGGCCACCCGCGTGGAACCCGAGCGCTGCGCCCTGTACCCACGTGGGTACCTGTGAGCCCCGAGTCGTCTGACTTTCCAGCCGCTGCACGAGTGCCCGCAAAAGGCTTCCCTGGCGCAGGGGCTTCTGGTGGCCCCACGCTCGGCCCGGCTTTGCGCCTCTTCCCACCTCCAGGGAAAACGTGGAATCGTTCCTCCGCGGGTCGCACGAATGAGTTCTCAGCTCTTCCTGTCCCCTAGTATTTCACACAGCTGTGGAGAAAAAAGAGACAATGGGGAAAATTGAAAGTCCCCAGGCGATCAGATCGCTGTCCACTTTACCTCGATATTGCTCAGTGGGAGGGGACATTAGCTGACTTTGAAAAGTAAAGAACTACTTTGAAAGTGAGGCTGTGCACGCTGCCGGACGAGGAACCAGCGTGCGTCTGGTGCGGTGTTGGGATTAATACCTAGAAAGGGGCTTTGTGAGATGTATATTTTAAGACTTGGGGAGAAGAGATGTGGATGGAGGAATTAAGGAAACGTACGTTCATGTGCCCGCTCTGCCCTCTAAGTGGGCTGCATTGCTGGGCGGGTCATAGCGATTCTCCTCTGCAGTTTTCTGAGAGCAGAGCTAACACCCCTCCTTCCGGTTTTGATAACAAGCCAGATTTCCTCTGCAGCCTCAGTGGCTAGCTGTTTGGTGACAGGCTTTTGTTTCCTCTCGTTGATATAAAGCATGAGGAGTTTAGAATCTGAGTCTGCACAGCCGTGGGCATGGGCTCCTTGGGGTGTGGCTCCTGAATGTCAAAGGAAGGGAGAATGGTTGGACCCCGAATGCAGGCTCTGGGCAAGGAGGCAGACGGAATGATTCTGGGAAGCATGTCAGGAGCAGCAGCTCTGAGAATGTCTACCAGATGCCAGAGGTCTGGCTGCCAGATGCTTCCCAATCTCCGCCACCATTTGCCAGGCCGCAAGCAGCTATTTTTATTGCTGCACTTGGCAGATTCCTCCATCTTCTGTGGCTCTCCTTCCTCCTCGGTTTCCGTGATCCTGGGCTCCCTAGCACTGGGCACTTTTCTGAAACACTCTCTTTCTCTCTCGCTGGGTCTTTGTCTTCCCCCCATTCTCTGGGCATCTGTTCATTGCAGATGCTGGTCTCCATCTTGGCTCTTTCTTTCCACCTCCCTTCAATCTTAAATTTTCACATGTCCTCCTCACAGGACTTCAGCACTTCAAACATCCGGTGTATGTAAAATGAGACTCCCTCTCTGCCTCCTTCTTTCCCCACCCAAGCCAAACTGACTTCTCCTTTGTGTCTGAGGGTTGATGGTGGCCCCTTCATTCATCCAGTCATTTAAAGGACAAGCCTGGACATCACCGTGAATTCTTCTTCCTCACTTCCCTCCTCTGAGTTGATTCCTACAAACATATGCTTCTGTGCCTATTTCTTCCTCTCAAACTTTCCTCCTCTTCACTGAGATCAGTTCCTCTCCATTTGGCTTTTGTCTTTGATATTCCTGCTTGTAAAATCACATATACATAGTTATTAACACTTAAGTAATTTTCTTTCTGTTTCCTCGTTTGGATTGGTACATTATAGCTGTACATGATGGTGGGATTTATCACATGTTCATATATGCGCACTGTATGCCAACATAACTGGAACAGTATTGCTCCCGAGTGCTTCCCCTGTCATTGCCCTCCTCTTCCTCCTTCGTTCTTTTACTGTACTGATCTCTCTTTGATTTTCATGAGATCCCCTACGTTTCTTCTTTATCTTCTCTAACTTCCACATTTGAGAAAAAAAATACAACCCTGACCTTCTGAGTTTGGCTTGTTTTGCTTATTGTAATAGCCTCTAGTTGCATTTGTTTTTCTGCAAAAGACATAGTTTCGTTCTTCTTTATGGCTGAATAAAACTCCATTGTGTACATGCACCACCTGTTCTTTATCCACTCATTTCTTAATGGACACTTAGGCTGGTTCCATAGTTTGGCTCCTGGGCACTGCAAACAAAACAAAACAAAACAAAAAACAAAGTAATTTTTTCATTAAACTAATCTACTAATATGGTCACCTTTTTTGAAGTCTTTGTTATATCCCATTACTTTTGAGTCAAATTCCAATATCCATAATATGAGATGTAAACAGCATGCAAGCGTCATCCCTTGACCACTAGAATCCAAGCTGGTGGCACTGGCTCAGGGTCTCACATGCCATCGTGTTGACCGCCAGCTACAGTCATCTTCCAGTCTCACTTGGTCCTGGTTTTCAGCGGATCTCACCAGCTGTGGGACAGGCACGTTCATTTCTTTCTACTTTGGCTTCACTGGGCTGCTCTAAATGGCAGCTTGTTTTTCATTTGAGGCCCTTAAGAGCATTGAGAGAGGCATTTAGAATGGATGTCACCGTACTTTTTCATCTTAGTCTCAGGAAGTGACCTCCTACCACATCTCCCACATTCTCTTTATGAGAAGAGAGCCCCTAGGTCCAGCCGCCACAGAGAGGAGGGGGATCAAAGGGGATCTTTGGGCCATTTCAGAGGCTGCTGACCTGTCCAGGGGTTCATGCCCTGGTTCTGGGGTGTACAGCTCATAACATTTTCCTTTGCTTTTCTTGAATCTGTTTATTGAATGTTGCTGCTTCTTTCTGCAACACAATTTTTCCCTAACTAGACTGAAGACTTTATTTTTACACCTCGAATTCAGGTTTAAGCACAAGCTCCTGGGGAAGAGTTTCACTGGACTCATTGTTGCATGGCATGTCTTTTGAATATTTTCTCTATTTTCACAATTACTAAATATGTAGCATTTATAGTTTATGAATTTCCCATTGGAATACAAGTTCCTTGAAAATGTGGCCTCTGTTACATTCAAGGCTCATTGCATAAATATCAATTGATTATAATATGAATTGAACAACTTTTAACTGACCAAATTCACAGTATTATTTTCATGATTACTTTTTATATCCAATTTATGATGTGACACAGTTGTACAAAAATAAGATATTTACAAGTGGAGAGGTAGATTCAGTAAACTATTGGCTGTATCTGTTTACCTGACATTGAGCTAATTGTTTGGTCCAATTTACTTTGGAAATTCTGGTTCCCTAGGAGGAGCTCAATTGAAAGATGATGGTATTTGTTGAAGGTAGACAAGAAAGCTGAAAACCTCCACCTTACCTTTGGTCAGGTTTACTTGGTGAGTCTATCAGTTTTTTCAGTCTTATAATAATATACTTACTTCAGAGAGTTGTAAGCATTAATTTTCATCTTAATATTTCAGTGATATTATATTCAATCATTTTACTGTGAATTATTTTTATGTGAAATAATATACTCAATCACTACTTAAATTGAATGGAATAAGAAAGACTCAGTATGGCTAGTAATTAATACTATCATCATCAACTTGGATTTCTGTTAATGATGAAGGTGGACAGATTTGTATCCCAACATAGATAGGCAGTAGTGAATCTAGTGGTGAGTATCTTATATCATTGAGATTTAAATGTATTTTAATGAAAAGAAAGTCATAGTATTAATCAATACATTGTCCTGTACTTTGTGTTCTTCCTTTTGATATTTTATATTTTTTCATTTTATCTTTCAACACTTAATATCATCTTGTTTTCAAGTGCATTAATTTTTCCAGCATAATTTTTCTTGTATTAAAAAGACATCAAAGAAAAAAAGTTCTGAGAATATACTGAGATCACATAGGGAAACAACAAATGTTCTCTAAAATTAGAAATGCTTAACCATGGTCTGTAGTCTTTCAAGTTGGAATTTTAAATAGAAAAATAAGATGCCATGTGATATGTAGAGGCTGAATAAGAAATTAAACAATATTAGCAACCACATTATGGTATAGTGTATTATTTAAAAGCTGCCCTTAGGAAGTCAAGTGATGGTGGGGACTGTGGCCCAGGGGTCACGATGACAGTTTTACAGAGAGTTCCCTCGGTTCCGCTGCATGAAGGTCACTGCCATGTTGAATCTACTCCACGTGTTTTCCACACTTATACAGGCAAATCCAGAGACCAAACAACACAATTAAAAACTCCTATTGAGGGGATAATTCAGATACAAGGAATATAATAAATCTCAATTTACTAGCATACTGGAAATAGACTGCTAAGACCAGCAGTGGTATTTCTGAAACCATCAGTAGATGAGATAATTGGGGGAGATTTAAGTAGAAGAGGACCGGCTACAGGAGGGTGGGGATTCAGGGCCTGTCAGAGATTTCAGGCCCAGAAGCAGGCTCTCCCAGAGTGAGTGCCAGTGGGATTGTACCTGGGACTTGGAGGCTGCTTTTGCTGAAAGCACTGCCTCTGTTCTTGGGTCTGCAGGTGTGAAATCAGGATGAAAGCTGGCGTCTCAGCCTTCCGTTTGTGTCCTGCTCAGCTGTTCAGGCAGACTTGTTATTCACTTGCGGAGTCTCCGTCTAAAAGCTGGAAATCGGGGAAGAATTAGTCCTAAATTGACAACCTTTCTCCTCCCTCTTCACCACTGGAGGCACCAGGATAAGAGCCACCAAGATATTTTTGAGATTCCAGGAACACTGAGCCTCACAGGCAGATCACCTCACAATGGATTGCCCCCACTGGGTGGGAGCAAGCACCCTGTGATGGGACCCGAGGCACCCCCTCAGCAGGCACAGTCATCGCATGATAAGAACTGAATAGCCCCTCCGGCAACTATTCCCCAGTGCCAGCAGGACCTTCAGGAACCAGAAATGAGGTAACGATGGGCCAGATGCCATCTGGTCAAGACCTCCTGACTCTGCAAACTTCATGCGTCTGCCTCACTTCTGTTCCTTCCCTGTTTAAACCTGAACTTCTGGTTGCAACCCCTTGAAGACAGGGCTGAGGATGCTTGGTCCCCTTCGTCTCCCCAGCACAGCTATGTTGAATAAATTCCTTTTGTGCTTCACCATTACTTCCCATTTGATTTGGAGGTGAGTTTGGGGCCTGGTCTGTTGGAACTCCCTGAAGTCAGGACCCTCTGGCCTGGGGCTCTAGGGACTGACAGAACAGACATGAAAGCACCACTTGAGAATATGGATTTGAACAAAAAGACTTGGAAAGTACGGTGGAAACATTTTAGTCATCTTTTCCTCTGCTATGATCAACAGTCCTGACAAGAAAAATGAGAGGAGGAAAAGTTTGTTTGGGGGCTCAGGGGCTCAGTACATAGACAGCCAAGTACATTCCCTGGGGCCTGTGGTGAAGCAGAACATCATGGCAGAAGTGTGTGGTGGAGGGAAGCAGCTGGGAACATGGCACCAAGAAGCAGAGAGAGGGAGGTCTCCCAACACAATACATACCCCAAAGACACGCCACCGATGACCTACATCCTCCAGCCACATCCTACCTGCCCTAGCCACCACCCAGTTAATCCAATCAGTTGATGAATTCACTGATTAGGTCAGGGCTCTCATAACCCAATCATTTCTCCTCTAAACTTTCCTGCATTGTCTCACACATGAGCTTTTTGGGGACACCACATATCTAAACCATAAAAGGACCTGGGGTGTCTGTCTTACAAAGTACTCTCTTAAAAGCTGCTGGGAAAACAAAGGCATGCCTTGCAGAATTAGTGGCAAAGTGTTTAAAATCAAGTTACTATAATGTAGACTATTCCAAAATAGAGTCGTGTGAAAGACTGCAAGACAGATTTTCGATAAATGCCTTAAAATGAAAGTACTTTGCAATAGGGGGCAAGTAAGCAATTTGAACACCCCAGCATAGAATTGTTAGAATAATTTACTTTTGATTAAAGGCAAAATCCCTGCTTGTTGTGATGAGCAGGAAGTACAGCTCTTCACCCAGGGAAAGGCACTGTAGGAAGTAAACGGCAAAGATCAAGATTTGTGCCTACCTGAGATTTTCACAAAAATACTTAGAGCAAGGGGAAAAATCTAGAACATACACAGTAAAAAACTGAAATTTATAATAATCACTTAAATACAAAATCACCAAATTAAAATACAATTTTTAAAATATTTTAAATAGAAATGGACAAACATCCAAATATTTGAAAGTGGAGCAGAGAGCAAAATCCAGAAAGAAATTAATAAAAGAGAAAAAATCATCTCAGCTATGAATAAATAAATGTAAACTTGTAAATATGAAAATAAAATATGTGGCTTAAAATGAATTAAGAATCACAGCAAATAGGAAAGGAGAACCAAATGAAAGAAAGAAATAGATGAAGAGTGTGAGAGAGTGAAAGATGTAATGCATGTAAAAGGCAAATGAAGAGAAGTGTGTGCTGGGTGTGTACCAGAGTCTTGCAGGACGAGGTGTAGCCATGTACATAGTCACTGAAATCTCTGAGAGAAAACGAAACAAATTAACAGAACTAATATTTTAAAATATGCCTCAACTTTATTTCTGAAATATGATAAAATTTTCATTTGATAACTTATTTGTTTTTCTTTTTGAAAGCATTCTGCACAATTATGGATTTTCATATAACTTCATTTTCTGTATCCATTAATTGAATTCAACAAGAATTCATTTATAGTTCCCACTTTTTTTCCAGTAACATGTACATCATATAATGCTTCCTTGGCACCAAATTTTATTTAATTTAATATAATAGGAGATTATTTGTTTCGTTTGCTTTAGTGCCAAGGCTGACTGTGGTAAAACATATTTGTGCACACAGGCTAAGAGCCTGCACAAGTGCCACATAGCAAACCCTGTGTGAATGAGCAGGAGAAGGGCGAGTGGCATCCTGCGTATAAGCACCTTACCTGAGCAGGGACAGGGCTGCTCTGGTGTTGACTCCCTGGGGACAATCCATGCAAAGCTCAAGTTCCAGTCCATGTACATATGTAGCAACACTTTTTCTCCAATGTGATTCCTGAGATAATTTAATTCTAGCACAGTAAGCACTTAGGTAAAGTAAAAACATAACTTTCACACCAGATCTGCCACATCCTCTTTCTTGAATGTCCATTTCTCAGTACCATGTAACCTGTCCTGTCTGACCACCCTACCCATAAACTTAGGCTCCTCACTGAGTCACTAATTGTCTTGGTTTTGGAGAATCCTAGGACTCTCATTATTCCAAGGTTAGAATTCCTCTTCCTGGGATCTGAATTTTGTTCCAATGTATGTTGTGAGGCTTACCGCCAGCTCTCTGTGTTGTGACATTGAGGCTTTGGCCAAGTAAGTCCTAACCCTCCATCTCCTGCCCTGTCTAGTTTAATTGCATAGATTTAGAATGTGTCCCCTCTTCTCTTGAGTGATCTCTCCATCCTCTGCATAAGGCCTCACCTCCTCGGGAGCTTCTATGATCCTCTTTGGTCAGTCACCTTCTCTTCTGCTACAGAGGGTACCCTTCAATGCCATGTGATCTTCATCAATTTCTGGAGTGTAAAATGATATAGGTGTTCACCTTGATACTGATGCTCTAAACATATCTCCTTGTGCATCAGCAGTAGTAAAAAATATGTACTAAAAATAAAATGAAATAAAATAACCTCGATACTTGGCTCAAAATGATAAATTCTTTAAAATTTATTTTTATAATAATGATTTTCAAAAATCTTAGGCATACCAGAATCAAAGTGTTAATATGTAGTGACTTATTCAAAGGTTCATGATTATGGAATAGAAAGTAAATGGCCTGGTCAGTGGAAAGTTAAGTTGATAAGAGGCAAGTATTGGGAGGAAATGTTAAAGACCACTGTGAGCTACATGTCTCTATTTTACACAGTGGAGTGGCCAAAAATCACCACTAGAATGGAACGGAAATGACCCAGGATTAAACATACAGGCGGTGTGACACAGTGTAGGATCGCCATGCTGAGAAGAGGAGGAGAAAGGCAACTCAGGAAGCCCAATCTCCACCTTCCCTGGGAAGCTGGGAAACAGGCTGAGCTGTAGGGTGCGCCCAGCCCTGGCAAGTTCTCCCCAGCCACCCTCCAGACCAAGGCACCTGGAGCCCTGGTGAACATTAGGGGCAGAGCAAGAGGCTGTGCCGCCCACTCCAGACCCTTTTATTTTATTTTTATTGTGCTTTAATGAAAAAATAGAGTGTAGTGTAGCACGTCTTACCATCCAAAATGACATAAATATCTCCATTATATTTTTTCCCATTTATTTGGGGTTGAAGAATGTTCAGTCTCTTCTCTTGGAAGATACAAAAAAAAAAAAAAAACCCTTGTGTAAATTGGTTCCGGCAGGCTTCCGTGCCTTGAGGCAGTGAGTGCAATGGAAAGACCTGTTGCGTGAACACAAATTCTGTACCTGGGTATCTGCTGGCCACAGTATATCATTACAGGTACTTGACCTTTCTGATGGTTTGCGTACCCAAATTATGTTAAAATCTACATCACAGGATGCTGTAAACACTAATTATGGTGATTTAAATGAAGTGCCCTTACGTAATCATCATTTGTAAACCCTTAGCTTTCAGGTCTCTTTCTTGCTTCACTCACTGGGGTGAGAAGTGAGTTGCACCAGCTTGGTAGGTGGGTGCGGTGAGTGCGCAGCCAGTGTCATGGGATAGTTTATGATTAAGATGATTAGTATTTCTCCTTCATTAATATATAATTCTCTCAAAATTGGATGTGGATTTTAACCAGGTGACTTTCTCAGAGGTAGTGTCCCTCTTTATGTTTTATCTATTTCCCCTGCTTAGCCTGGGGAAGATCCCAGGTAATTCTCCTCTGACTTTCCCTGATGGGTACTCCTCTAGGGAATCCTCATCTCTGTCTACCAGAGAGCAGAATCGTTTTCTGAAATCATGTATGAAATATTTATTTTGGGCAGATAAGGACCACTCTTAGCCATTCTGCACACAATGTTTAATTATTTGGCTTTTACTCATTTACTAACTATACATTATTCTATGAGGCTCAACAAGACACCTTCCAGGTGGCCCTCCATAGTTTTAACTTAGGCAACTTCATTCGGTTCACTGAACTTCAGTTAGAACTGCATGTTTATGAAGAGAGTATGCAGCGTCTGTAGTGCTAGAGCGTTAGCCAAAATGCTTCCATGTGAAACACGAGTGAGCCGAGTGTATCCGTTATGTGAAGATGTGCCATAAGCATGCCATCCTCACGATTCATTTGCGAGGTAAAAGTGCACTATGGACAGTGATTATAGTTATTTAACTGAAGATAGTCGAACGCCTGTCTATCAACATGCACAATTCCTGGTTCACACATGTTTCCATGTTGAAGAAATAAAGCTGAGTCGCATGTCTTTGCAGAACATTTTAGATACCCTCCCCGATAAGAATTGTATAAAATAGCAAAAATAAATGGCATCATTCACAACAATGCAAACCCAAATTTGACTGAATTTTATGGACTCAGGATAACCTCCCTATAAAATAAACTGCATTTTGGGGGGTTTATTTTGGTTCACCCTAGTGAACTAAATTGAGTTTGAAGCTCTGACCTGAATCACAACAAACATTAATAAAGTTTTGTAGAACTTCAGATCTTGTAGGCGTTTTCACTGTGCATGTACCCGGCAGTATTTACTGAGTATCTGCTGCAGACCAAGGACCTCGCAGGCTGCTGGAGAAAGTGAGAAGCCCAAGAGAAGCCATCAAGAGTCGTTTTGCGCTCATATGTTTTTTTTCGCAAGACATACATCAATCAAATATCCATACAGTGAATGTGGATAGTAGAGCGGAGTGCAGTGAGGGGGAAAATAGGCTGGATGAGATGACTGTGTAAAGAAACATAGGCAGAACTGAGGTCAGGAGCAGTTTTCCTGAGGAAGCAGCACTTGGGCTGAGACCAAAGGCAGGAGAACTATGCCAGGTTGGGAGCATTACCACAGAGCCTGCACAGAGCCCTACACCAGGACAAGTCCTGGACCCTTCCTGTCTCTATTTTTTTTTCCATTTGTTATTAACTGTGTTCCGAAAACTGAAACACATGAGTGAAAGATCGATTATTTTCAGCTTTTAATTGAACATTCGTTCCAAGATGAAGTTTGGAGAATGTAAAAATATGTTAATGCTTTGTTGTCTATTTAAGAAGTTATTATGTTTTCAGGTTCAAATGTAGTCACAAATATGCAGGGCCAGGAAAGTCAAGATCCAAATGCAGGAAGCAACAACAACAACAAAACAAATAAAATCAGAGGCAGCACCGTCATTCCTTGGCAACAAGAAACCGTTCTTTTGATATGTTTTACCCCTAGAAGCAGCAGGAATCTCCAAACCCTCAGCCGCCAGATATCAAACTGGACCAGTTATTTAACTGTGTAGTTTAGTCAGCTGTTTTTAAAGCTGGACTTTATTACAGCATTTTAAAAAATTAATAGCTATACTGAGTAGTAATTATGTACAACCAATGTGTGTATTTTAGGTGTGCCATGTTGTACATATGCAAACCTATTGAACCATAACTACAATTAAGACACTGAGTGTATCTATCCCCCTGTCAAAACAAGAATGGCACCAGGACAATTGCACTCAAGACCTGCCATGGCAGGCAGCTGAGGGCAGGCTGGGCTCAGCTCCATGGGGCTGTGGGTTGGGGAGCCTGGAGAGTGGGATGAGGGGAGACCCCACAGGGAAGAGTGCACTCTTCTGAATGGTGCATTTGCATGGCCGGTCATTTTATGGCCACTGAAGTTAGGCTCCATCCTTACAGAGACGGGAGATGGGACACTCTGTTCCTTGGTGGCTTCAAAGTGATGGCCCCCTGTCCTTCAGAAAGACAATGTGGGGTTGTAAACAAGCTAGGCTTTGCAAAAGACTGCTGTCTCAAAGGAGCAGGGTAAGTTTTCTAAAGTAAGAGCTCTAAGAAAAGAGTGGTGGGCATCTGGAGGGAGGGAGGAGCCTGGCCATAGTCCTGCAGCAGACGGGAGTTTCCGACTGTTTCACCACCCCAGGCGTTTTTCATGCCCCTTGGTAACTCTTCCTTCTCAATCTCCTTACCCTCCTAGCAACCAATGTGTTTTTTCCCACCATAGATACTGTTGCATTTCCAAAATGTTATATACATGGAATCATGCGGTACATACCATTCTGTGTGTTTTCTCTCAATCAGCATAAATATGAGATTCACATATAATGTTGCCTTCTTGTAACTAGGTAGTATTGTGTTGCACGGTAAAACCCTATTTTAAAAATTTCTTCACCCACTGATGGACATTTGGGTTCTTTCTCCTTTTTGTGCTGCAGTGACTGTTCCAGTCGGGGCCTTCCTTTCTCTCTGGTGAACACCCACAGTGGAGTGGCCGAGTCATGTGGTGGTGCATGTTTTACCCATTATGGAAACTTCCCTTATAAAACTTGTCTCTCCAAGTGGTTGTGCCACACAGGTATCATCAGCTGCAATGGTTCTAGTTTCAGCCACATCCTTACCTACTGGGATATGAGCAGATGTTCACATTTTGTATATTCGGAAGGTGCATATAGTATCACACTATGCTTCTAGTAACTGGTGATGCCAAGGGCATTTGTGAATACATATTTTTGCCATAAATGTAGGTTCTTTGGCCAAGTGTTTGCTCAAATAATTTGGGTTGTAGAGGATACCAGTTTTTGCTCATGACTTAGTCTCAAATTTTTTTTTATGTATCTGAAAATACAGTCCTGTATAAGGTCTGCAATTTATTAATCTTTTCTCCCACTCTGGGGCTTGCCCTTTTTCTACTAGAAGTACATTTTAAAGAGTGAAGTCTTTAAATTGTTGAAATCAATGTGTTTGTGTATTTCTCTCCAATGTATTTGTGTATTTTCAGCTTGACAGTGCAGTCCTGGGGAAGGTGGATTAGAATTTAACAAAGATGTGAATTTATCCCCAGGCAGAATGCAGGGAGATAAAGCAAGGCAGATGAAGGCCTATTCACTACAATGATCAAAGAGTTGACCTTAGAATTGAGGCAGGCTAAGAAGGGAGAAATTAATATTGAGCTACAGAAAGATAAAACAAGCAGCAAAATCATCTCATTGTGATCCTCTGTTGAGATCCAAGATTTGGGGATTCAGGGAATGAGAGAGAGTGAACTGAAAATATAGCAGATGGTTTTGGGAAAGAGATACCTTAAAATATAGGTGTTGCAGGGTGTTCAGTTCTAACTGATGACAAATTCCTGGTAATGATTCTGGGAGGAGTAACTGAAGAAAAGCAGGTTACTAACTGAGATGTCAGGGCCCTGGAAAGGCCACGCATGCAGATGTTGAAACTTCCAAGAAGGAGAAAGTTTGAGAGAGTGGAATTGAGTCCAAGCCAAAATATTCAAGAAAGAGGAATGGCCAGGATGCAGAAAATGCGTGAAATGAGGAGAATTGGTGAGTGGCATAGTCTGGGATCACAGTGAGCATTCCAGGGAATGATGGTGCTGGACAAGGACAGGGTGTCTCCTCTATGTGCCTGTCTCCTGCTGCAGGAGCTGGGACTGCGCAATTGAATATTACTAAAAGTACTGTTTTAGAGAAAGAAAATTAAAATTAATGGAATAAGCTTCAGTCCATTAATTAATTAAAATTAAAATTAATGGAATAAGAAACATTTATGTGGAAAATGGGTTATTTCTGCACACTTGCTATTTGGTAAGTTGGCTGTCCAACACATTGATAGACATCCCCATAGGAAGCAGGATTACAACACTGCGATGCAGCCTATGCTGGTGAGAACAATTAAGACACATAAAAGGCAGTTCCATTCTTGACTTTCAAAAGCTAGCCTGGTGTGCACGGCTATCCCCTAGTATTCTCTTATTCAAAATAAACACGCTCACCAATGGCAACCTCAGACTAGGTGATTTGGGACCTTGAAAAATCGGCCAAAGGAAGTCCACTGAATAATCTCATCTACCAATGCTCAATGTTAGTGTCAGTCATCCACAAAATACTAAATGCCTCTTCCCACGGCCAAAACCAGTGGCCATGATGTTCACCAACCATGGGCTGAATCTCATGATGGCTGTTCTTCCTAAAGATAAGGTTTATTACAACATGTGATCATGACATGTGTCACTTTATGACACCATCCAAGCAGAAAGCCCTCCCACGTCATCAGACCAAAGCCCACATCCTATGGCAAGGTCTTCTCAACACCCTCACTGAGATCTCCTGGGCTCCCTGAGCTGTTTCTCTTGCTGCAATCACATGCCCAATGGTAAACCGGTTCCTTTAATTAGAAGTGTGTGTTAGTTAGCTTTTTGTCACTATGACCCAAATCCCTGACAAGAACAGCGTAGAGGAGAAGTTTATTTCCTCTCGTGGATTCAGAGGTTCATCCATGGCCAGCTGACTCCAGTGCCTTGGCCCACGGTGAGGCAGAACATCATGGCGGAAGAGCCTGGTGGAGGAAGGCTGCTCAGCTGATGCTGGTCTGGAAGCAGAGAGAGAGCAAGGGAGGAACCTGGGGCAAAAAGTCAACTCCAGGGTCATACCCCACCCCATGACCTACTTCCTCCAGCCACATCCTACCTGATCACAGTTACAGGAGAGCAACCTTTTCAAATTATTAATCCATCAAATGGATCAATTTGCTGATTAGGTCAGAGCCCCCATAGTCTGACCATGTGGCCTGTGTGCATTCTTGTATTGTCACATGACCTTGTGGGGGCACGGCATATCCACAGCCCAACAGGGTATGCTCCTTATGGTCATTGAAGACTTTGATATTGAATACTTACATGTATCTTACTTTACTGAACTGCACTGTCCTATGTTTTAGCCATGGTACAACTATTTTTAATGGCTTAAAATGAAATTTAAAAACGAATTTTGCTGTTTCATGGCCACATTCAATTTCTCAGGGCCCCACGTTATGGATTATTCACATTATTCAGGGCTATGGATTATTCACATCATCACAGAAAGTTCTATTGGGCAGTGCTGCTGTAGAGATTTTGAATAGTTTTTCTCTGGAGCTTTGATATCTCAATTTTCCTTTACCAGAGAATTTAAAGAATATTTTTAAATGATCTAATTTAAGGCCATTCTATTTAAACTTTAAAATTAGTTTTCCTGTTCAATTTTCAATAAAATAAAAGTTGTGCCTCTGAAAACATCTGGTAAATAAGTTTTTAGAACAATAATATATCATTAAAATATGTAAATGTCATCACAAAAACATGTATCTTTATAGGATAGTTTTTTTTTGGAGGAGGTACAGGGATAGAACCCAAGGGCACTTAACTACTGGGCCACATCCCAGCTCTTTTTTATAAATACATATTTTATTTTGAGATAGAGTCTTGCTAAGTTGCTTAGGGCCTTGCTAAGTTGCTGAGGCTGGCTTTGAACTCACAATCCTCCTGCCTCAGCCTCCCAAGCTGCTGGGATTACAGGACGGATGTGTGTGTTTGTTTTTTCATACTAGGGATACAACTCAGGGACACTTGAGTACTGAGCCACATCTTCAGCCCTATTTTGTATTTTATTTAGAGACAGGGTCTCACTGAGTTGCTTAGTGTCTTGTTTTTGCTGAGGCTGGCTTTGAATTGGTGCCTCAGCCTCCTGCCTTCTGCCTCAGCCTCCCAAGCCAAGGGTAGGTGTTTTTTTTAATAATTTTTTAAAATATATCTGCTAATGTTGATAAATAGAATGTCAAATATTGTACCCCTCATTAGTTTCTGTTATTTATTTTGTACCCATATGTGTTAAAAATGTCAAAGTTTAGGGTCAATTTTCTCTCTGCAAATGTGTATATGTATTTAATATAAATTTGTGTTATACAATAGATATGAATAGCTATAATGAATAATAGATACTTACCTATTATATATCTTTTCCAGGACTGTTGATAGCACATTTTCTTCTCTTCTTGCTGAGTAATTGTGTGCTTTCTTCCTTTTTAGGTCACACTCCGCGTCCTATCTGAAGATGATGAAGTATTGCGTGATTTTCTTCCCTTATGATTCCTGGTCATAATGTTCTACTGAGATGCCAGTTTTATATTTTTGCTTTTCATCCATCAGATCAGCTTTTGAGAATTAACTTCACTGTCCTTGGGGTTAAGTTCTCTTTTCTCATTTTGGTTTTGGTGAAATCCAAAATTGCTTTCCTGCTCTTGCCCAGGCCTGAAATAGGCCTAGGGTAAGAATTTGCATTCCCCTATGTAACTACATAAAACGTTTGTCCCTTTCTCTTTTTACTAGAGAGAAAACCCTAATATGTCCCTTGCAGCACGGGAAGGCAGGGATGTCATGTTCTTTCAGGCATCCCCAGGGGGTGGACTTTCCCTCTACACAGCGTTACTAAGGAAAACTCCACCTTCTAGGGTACTCAGTAACTGAATTGCCAGAGCTCTAAGGTTTTTCCAGGATGGGGTGCTGAAGGGCATTTGGATGGAGTTAGGTCTCTAATGTTGTCTAGGTCTCCTTTCCCTGGAGTCTTGAGAAAGTCCAAGTTGAATGCTCCAAGGCTCCAGCAGAAGGGCGACTGCTGGCCCCAGGGAGAGGGTAGGGCTGCCCCACATTCTCGCCGGGTGGGGGACCCAGTTCCCAGGGGCCTCCCCATCCCTGTGAATGCTGTTCAGTTCTGGAGGAGCAGAGTTCCGAATCCAGACCCTCAGGAAGTTTTCTTCCAGTGGCAAGTGGGAAGCCTGTGGCAATACTGCCCTGGCCAGGAGGTTAGCAGGTGCTGAGACTGAGCCTTTGCTTTGGGCTGAAAACACTGAGTCATACTGTCCATGGGCTGTGTAATTAAATACATGAGAATTCTATTTCTTAGTAGTTTCACCATCAAAATTGCTTCCATATCATAATTTTGAAAGTTTCTAAAAGGATATTTTTTCACGTTTTCTATGAAATAATGAGTTGAATTAAATGCGAGATTTAAATTTACATAGAACTTGGAAGAAATTCCAAAGCACTATTGCTGTTTAATAATTTTCACCAAATTTATTTTTTCTAAATTTGTGACCCGTGACAATAATTCATTGGATTTGCCTGTGATTTTCAACCTATAATTAAAGCAATTACTTAATTATCTGCTCTGGTGAAGTGCTAAGTCTCAATATTGTGCCACCTTTGGAAAAAAAGTATCTTGTTTTTGGCATATTTTCTCCTATTTATTTTGTAAAAACTAAACAAAGTCCCTCCAATAAAGAAAAAAAATTCTTGGCCTTCATGTTTTTAATAGTCCTACAAAGATCATGTTTATTATATGAATTTATCTACTATATTGTGTATATAATATGTGTTATGCATAACACATATTATGGTTATCTTTAAATGTGACTGTCATTATGAATTGCTGTCTTAGTCCATTTTGCTTTGCTATAACAAAATCCCTGAGACTGGATAGTTCATAAAGAAAAAATGTTTATGGTGACTCATGATTTTGGAGACAGAACAGTTTAAACTCAGGTGACCATGTCTGGCCATGGCTTCATGCTGCATCATACCCTGGAGAGTGACAGAATGGTGGGAGTGTCCACGACAGGGCAGGCAGAGTGTGTAGAAGAGGCTGCATGGGGGGCCCTTGCTGCATGACAGCCAGCACTTGCTGTCACTGCTAGAGTCCCATGAGGTGGAACCCATTCGTCCGAGACGGGCATCCATTCCTTCCCAGGGAGACGGGTGCCTGGTCTGATCGCCCACCAGGCCCCATCATGCACGGCTTCCCCAGCTCAGCACATCACGCAGGGGCCCAGCTGGAGCACATGAACCTTTGGAAGACAGAACACATGCACACGGAAACAGGCCTTCTGTATTCTCAGTTGGCTACAACTCAAGTCTTAGAATCAGATGTCACCATTTAAAATAATGACTTATGGGCTGGGGTTATGGCGCAGTGGTAGCGTGCTCGCCGAGCACGCGTGAGGCACTAGGTTCGATCCTCAGCACCACATAAAAATAAAATAAAGATATTCTGTTACCTACAACTAAAAAATAAACATTTTAAAAAATTAAAAAAAAATAAAATAAATAAAATAAAATAATGACTTATGAAGTCAACAGCAAGAAACAAACTAAAACGTTAGTACAGGATTCTATACATGAGGCCTAGTTAAAACTAGGCACCGCAGCGCTGAGTTCCTCTTGGTTTCACAGTGATGACAAACGAGAAGGAAGTTTCTCAAGCATCGTTAGAGTTCTCACCATCATTTTCACCTTGCTGAACTTTTTTGTTTTTATAAGTGCTTCATTTTAAAGGTTAACTTTAAATGTAAATTGGTTGCACGGTGTTTTAAATAAAATGAAGCAACAAACATGTTGGCAATTTTTTCTAAAAAAAAAAAAAAATCCGTGTTCATAGTTATTAGAAATTGAATAGTAGTAATCCTTTAACTCACTCCTATAGTTCAGCACTCAGGATTCACAACACCACAGGTAAAGGTTCAGTGGCTCACACCCCTTGTCCCAGGAATGATGTCCTGATTTTGAACTACGAGCCATCATGGGGCTGCAAAGATGCTGCTGGATTTCTTGGGCTTCCCAGTTTTCTCTTTAGGCACTGGTTGATGCTGCAGATAACAAACATGACAGCACACGTTAGCTTCCTCTCTGGAAATTCTTATATTGAATCTTAGTCCCGTGACTTTTTTTTTCTTTTGTTTTTTTTTTTTTTTTGCTACCAGGGATTGAACACAGAGGCACTCCTCCATGCCCAGCCTAATTTTTTGGTAAGTTTTATTTAGAGACAGGGTCTCACTGAGTTGCTTAGTGCTGGCTTTGAACTTGCAATTCTCCTGTCTCAGTCTCCCAAAGTGCTGGGATTACAGGCGTGTGCCACTGTGCCGGGTTCTCATGATTTTTCTTCACATTAGCATGTCTCCACTGACTCCAAGCATGATGTAGGAAATATTTCTCCACCTTTTCCAGTGGACTTTAGTAGGATAATTCACACAAACTGTCTGTCATTGGCAGAATGAGAAGTCTTCAATGAATTCTTAAAGTTGTGTGGCCTAAGGAAGTACAGCCTGCAGATCAACAGGCGGCGTGATCAAGGATATAGAGCACTTACTAAGAAGAGGGTGATAAAGCATCCTCCACGGTGCTGACCTTTGCAGATAAGGTCACAAAGGACAATAGCAGTAAAAACAATCAACAAAAGCACTCATCTGTCACTTATTTTGTGCCAGGCATTCCCGTAGGAGTTTATTTTGAAGTTCTTCAGTACTTAAGGGAGCAATGAGTCCCATAGAATGGAGATCCCCAGCTGTGGACAGGAAGGAAGAAGAGAAGGCCGGCCTCTGCCCAGCTTCAAGGAGGTCAGAAGTGGTTAATGACAGGACCCTAGTCAGCTCTTCTGATCCCAGACCCTTGCTTTTAAAACTCACACCAAATTCCTAGAAGGCAGATACAGTGACCAGGGGACAAAAGAGTATGAAAAAGTCCCTTGTGCTGGAGACAGGTCCCTAGTGGGGAATACAGCCATCATATGCTGCTTTCATTTTTTCCTTTCGAAATAAAAATTTGTGTCATGATTATAAAATTCGACCTTGGTATTACAGATCAGACTTGTCATGGATAAAATCATGAGGTTGCTGGAAGAGTTTCACTTATATTTCAGTCACTTGTTTATTGCGTACCTGGTGTTTTGTGGGGAGGGCTGACAGGATCCCAGGTAGAGGAAAACACATTTGGAATTCTGTTGATGGGAAGGTGGTCATTTGTGGATGTGAACTCAGTAGCACATCATTTTAGCAATTTTGAATATAATATATGTTTGTACCACTTCAGTACTCAGTGGCAAAATTAAGCGATTCAATAAGCAATTTGAATATAATACATGTTTGCAAAACACAAGTACATAATGGTAAAATCAAATAATTAATAAGCCATCTCTGCTTTTCATATACCCTCATATACATCAAAACTCGTGAAATTTTAAAATCAACTGGTTTGGGTATTGAATGAATTAATCACCATATTGCAGATGGAAATAAAACATAATTTATCATTGCCTCAGCTAAGAAAATTATGGAATTATATTTAGGCTTGCAAGAAATCCTTGGTAGTATATTTTAGGCAGAGATTTCAGTCTCAAATTAAAAGCTCAAAGAAAAATAATTGATAATTTGCCCACTGTTTAGTCAGCATTTTTGCCTCTGTGACCTAAAGTCCTGAAAAAACAATTTTAGAGAATGAAAAGTGTATTTGGTTCTTATGGCTTCAGAGGTCTCAGTCCATAAACGACCAACCCCATTGCTGGAGTCTGAGGTGAGGCAGAACATCATAGAGGAAGGGCGTGGAGCAGGAAAGTGGGCAAGCCAAACAGGAAGCACAGAGAGCTTCACTCACCATGGACAAAATGTGAACCCTAAAGGCATATCTCCAGTGACCACCTCCTCCAGCCACACCCCACCTGCCTACATTACCACCCAGTTAATCCTTTCAAGTGGATCAATGCACCCATTAGGTGAAAGCTCTCATAATCTAGTCATTGTCTCACGTGTGAGCTTTGGGGGAACACCTCATATCCAAACTGTAACACACACTTTTCCTTTTTATTTGAAATATGTTTCAACTTAACCTTAAAAGACTAGTATTGAATATTTTTCACCTTATGCTAGACTCAATGCACTGCATTCTTATATTTTCAATATACTACTAAAATATACCAAAATAAGAAAAAAGCTTATTTTTAAAATATTTATTACATTAATAGTATACAGTTATTTAACACACACACAAACACAAGAATCCAAATAATTCATTTTCCCCAAAGTAATTATTCATCTGAGATACCTAGATCCATCTGCAAACTTTCAGTTTTTTGACCTAAAAAAAGCCAATGTATTTCAATGGATAGGTAGTAAGTAAAAAAGTAACAGGGAAAAATCTGTTTCTTAGGAATCCTTTGAACATCAAAATGGTTAAGAGCAGTCATAATTTGCGTAAGTTGATGGATAATGTTTTTTGATCTAAAACGAGTGGGAGGCTAAAAAGCTGAAGAAGTGGAAGAGTGAGAAGAGGGGAGCGAGAGCTAACTGCTTAGGCCAGGAAAGAACACGGGAAGCTCTCAGCTGAACAGACGCATCACTAGCCTAACACAGGCTGCAGCTGGAGATGGAGAAGTTTTAAGTTTGTTACGAGTCTGTTTTCAATGGCTGCAATCTATTTGAGAATATGAGTATCTTTGTCAGAGAAATGAGATCTTTTAACTGTAAGACAGGGAGATCTCAGAATGCTCAGAACAGCTAGAAAATGGCGCAGCCAGATGCACATCAACGCACTGCCCACCTGTGGTCATCTGTGTTGCGTGTCCTCAGTTAGGACAGCTAAGTCTGCCATATATAGCCAAGATAACCCTATACAAATCGCCTGAAGCTGAGAAAAGAAAACTGCAAGCAGTTTACTAGCTCTATGACTGAAACTGATGAAATATAAATTTCATTTAATATAAAATTGTAGATTATAAAAATTCTGCTGGTAATGTTCTAATTCACAATCCATACTATAACTGTTATAGAAACTGTTTTGCTGAGGTATGTTGTAATGTTTCTTTAAGGTTTTTCTTTATTTCTTACTTCAAAATAGTGAAAAAAATGTCGGCTATGCAAGTTTTCATGAATGTGATTTATTACTTAAAGTTTCATATGTCATTGATGTATTTCTTATCATGCTTCCAAAGAAACTGGAAATCAAAGAATTTTTTTTCTCAAAGCTGTCTTATCTGTGAATGTAAATACATTAATCTATGGCAGAGCACAGAAAACTTGTGAATTATAGCATTTCTGAGTATAATCAGAAGCTAATCAAAAGGCTAATATTTTGTGCTCATAGACACAGCTCACATCTGTGAAGGAGCTTAGTATCCATAGCAACTATCATAACATAGCATTCTGTTTCTCCCAGACCACTTTTTTGTTTGTTTGTTTTGTTTTAGATTAAGAAGAATTCCCTAGGCTTATTGTTAATATTTTGTGCTAGCGAACTACTGAACCAAGAAGACAATCTTGCTAGCAACTGTGTTTGAGATTAACTTCTGAAAAATTAATTTACTAAAGACAAGAGGAAAAGCCAAATGCTTGCCATAAATATAACAATCAAATACATGAGATTTATGGAGTCATTAAAAAGGTCAAATTCAGAATTTCCAGCTGTGAATCTAATTGAAAACAAAGACATTGATTTCCTTATAATTTACTGAGCAATTATATATGTAAAAACATACATTAGACAGGAAACTCGATTGGTATTAATCCATTACTGCTATTCAATATATTTACAAAAGTTACATGTATACATAGAAGGAATCATTGATCCTAAGTCAATGTTCATACTTTATCATTTACTTATTTATTTGACGTTTAAATTTCCTATAGGGGTGAACACCATGATTAAAAGTAAATCTTTCCAGGATGTACAAAATAAAGTTCCAAATTGCTTTTAAAGTTGGTGCTATGGTTTGTTCATGGTTCGAGTGAGTTTCCCAAAACTTCATTAGTTGGAAGCTGGGTCTCCAGGGTGATGATGTCGAGAAGTGTTGGGACCTTTAAGACGCGGAGGCTCATGGGACACAGCCAGGTATTGGGTGCCACCCTCCGAATGCTTTGGTTCTCCTGGCAGGGAGTTGCTCTGGAGCAAGTCTGGCCCCCAAGTACCACTTTGGCTTCCTATCTCGCCACGTGATCTCTGCCATATGCGCTCCCGCCACCGTAGTGCCAGCTGCCATGAGGCTCTCCCCAGAGCCAAGCAGAAGCTGGCCTCATGCTCCAAATGCCCAGACCATGAGTTAAATAAAACCTTTTTTTAAAAACAGATATCCCAACTTTGGCTATTTTGTTATGGTTATGGAAAAAGGACTAATACAGTTAGAATTAATGCTTTCAGATGTAAAAGTGAAGATAACATCAGTTGTTATCTTTATTTTGAAAAATGCTTTAGGAAAAACTGACCAAAGAAGTTGCAAGCATGCCATGTTAACTTAGAGAAGAGAAACAGATGCTGTTTCTTTCTTTTATATGTCACATATAATACTTTAGACCAGTTTTCTCAAACTTTGATCTGTGTTGTAAACACAGAGGGCTTAGTAATTCCCAAAGCACTGTCTCTTCTTCCACTGTCAGAAATCCTGCTTATGGAGGTCCAAGGCCTGGGAACCTGCATTTCTGACACATCCCCAGGGAGCTCGTGCCTCTAAGAACGTGAAGCGTCTTGTGCCTTCTGCAGGTACTAAAGTTGAAGGACAGTCTACTTGGCTATAATTTGTCTTGTGTCACTCCTGCCTTATTTACTATAGTAACTTAACTTCCAACTATAATTTTTTTCTTCCTGTTAATCTAAAATCTCTCTCTCTATTGTATTTCCTTTTAGTCCTCTATTCCTGCAATTTCAATTATCATATATTTGTGGATCGTTCTAAAATATATCTAGATTTTTAAGCCCTCCACTCTGTGTTTAAACGCTTTTGCCTGTTGACAGCCTGCTGACTAGACAGGGACTTGATTGCTCTGAGCCAGGCTTGGTTCAGCTACAGCCCAAATCAGTGATGTGAAAACTTAACCTAGTACTGACATAGAAACATTGTATCTTCTGTTCTTCTTGTAAGAAAACTTGACAGTTCTGATTGTAAGGTACAGGTTCTGTGACTGGGTTCTGCTTAGTTTTCTTATTTTTTTCTCATATATTCCAGGTGTTTTTGAAATAAGTTGAACATATAATAGGAAAAATACCATTGGTTCTTTGATAACAGCATTTAAGGAATCTGAATTAGTTCATAACATGCTAGTTCAACCTGTCCCATCTGTGTGGTTTTGGAATGGGTGTTTTGCTCCAGCGTGACCAGTGGTGACCAGTGGGTGTTACCCCTTGAGCATGGACACACTTGCACGAAGGAGGCTCAGAGCCAGGCTGCCCACAGATGGTAAAATACAGAAGCTTGCTCCTTCTCCTCTGAAGCTCCCGCCCTCCGTGCCAACAAGCCATGCCAGGACCCTCCTCAGCCCGGAAGCCCCAGCATTCTTTCTGCGTGTTTCTGGTTCTGCATCTCCACCAACCATCCCAGCCGTCCTCCAGGGCTGCTCACCAGTACCACATCTGTGTTCAAAGCATGCAGAGAGGAGAGGGAACAGCCAGGGCAAGAGCACGGATATTTTTCAAGTACCTAAAATGGAAACCGTACACATCATTTCTATCATTTTATTAGTCAAAATCTCATCATACACCAGTCCCCAGCCACAAAGCAGGTGCTGCACAAGAACGTGCATGTGCCTCTCACATTGTGGGTAGGCACTGCGTTCCCTCTCTGTTGGATTATTTATTCCAAAGATTTGGATAGGAAACAGCCTTGGAAGATAAAGACAATCTATCCCTTTCCAGCAGAAGTGGAATGACCTCACCAAACGTGAGCCCTTTGCTCCCCGAGCTCAAGGTCCCTCTCCTACAATGCTGTCCATGATGTGAGAAGGTGTCATTTGGTCTTCTCCACACAGCTTCCAGGGGATCAGTGCCCAGGCCCTCCCATAGGGGATGCTTACACTCAGGACACTTACAGCTGCAGTGAGGAACAAAGCTTTCTCCTCTGACCCGGAAGTCTCTTGTCTTCTGTTTCTGGGTGAAACGGGCAGGCTGACTTGTCCGTTTGAAATCAAGGTGACATCACAGACCTTTCAGAGTGCTTGACAGCTTAGGTAGTGATGGTGGGATGGTGTCAAAGGACGTGACTTTATGGAAGAGAAAAGAAAAGAGCAGTCGGCTTTCTGGGAGTCCGTGGAACATGAGTGAACACCTTGCTCAGTGTCTACCTGAATTCACTTTATCGTCTATTAGAAGAAATTTGGGAAATAGTCACAGCATAACCACAAAGGCATTTTAAAACATGCTTCCCATGTCTGCTCTGGTTGTTGCTCTTTCTCCTGGGTAGGAGGACTTCCTGGTTAGTTGAGAGACTACTTTCGTGTTCACTGTGTGGTAATCACTGATACGGAAATTTGTTCCAAGTGGCAGAGTGTTCTGAACCCCCTCCAGACAATAAGTTCAGAGAGAACAACTCACCCTGGGCATTAGAGGATGGAACTAGGTGACTGCACGGGCAGAAGCTAAGCAGAGCCCAATGTCTGCCAGTGTGATTGGAGAAGGACAGGCAGCAGTGCAACTAGTTTCCAAGGAAGAGTGTCATGAGTTACACGGCTTTGCTGCTCAGTAGATCCTGCAGTCTCTCCAGCCAACCCTGGGCTCATTCAGAAATGGCAGTAAAAGTTCTAAAAGGCATTTTTTAATGGTTCCTGGCTGCTTTAAGGACTCTTTGATCCTCTCATGGAGAACATTCCAAGAAAACACACACACACACACACACACACACACACATGTGCACGCGCACGCGTTTCATGAAATATATGAGAAAAACCATTTCCATGGAAAAGCACGAATCAGGCATTGTCTGGTTTGTGTGCTCGTGACCCACCACTGGGTTTGTGATGCTGATGAAGGTGATCCTGGAGAATAAGACACTGCCAGAAGAAATCGCCATTCCCTCCTGCTGCCCGCTCCACGTCCTGGAAATATCTCCTAGCCTTATGTTGAAATTGCACAAAAAATTAAGTGTTATAGGAATGTGCAGCAGATGCCTTGGACTAAGATGGTCTTCTTGGCAGTAGACACACATTTGAGAGAGTCAAAGTTGGTTTGGCCAAAGGGTCAAACTTCATGCCTTTGCAGACTCAAGAGGAATTGCACTTGCAACCTGAACACCAGACACTGAATTCTTTTGTGATCAGGCATGCCTTAGAACTTGGGTGCTATTCTAGGCTATGGCATTGCTATTCTAGGGTATCAGATGACCCCACGCCTTTCTGGCCTTGAAGATCAGTCTCTATCATGTTTTCAGCTTTCCAGACCATCTGAAGCATGAAGATGGCATGCCATTCATCACAAAGGCCATTCCACAGCTCTGAGAGTCAAAAATTCAGTGCCCCTTGACACTTCCGCCATCCAGAGGAATCTGATGTTGTCACTGGAATGACCTCTTCAAAAACAGAGTCACCAAGGTTTCTGACTCTATGTCCCTCCCCAGTCTGTATATCTTAGCAAGAATTTCAGTTATAGAAAGTGACTGTCCTCAGAATGGGCTAATTCCTTCTTGGCTACTTCCTGTCTAAGGATTAAAACAAAAGAAAGAAGGAATTATGGAGGCCTAATGTAAAATTTGGAATTATTGGAATTATGCCCTGAAGAATTCTGCATGTGAATAATTTTATTTATTTTGAGCACTTACCCAGCTCAGACTTTTGTATATCTTCCAAGTCACAGCTAAATCAAAAAGGGACCTCAACGAGGGACCTATGAGAACTGGGCAATTCTAGATTGGTCATCAGTATTTGCTTGTTGCATTTACATATCTTGGATCATAAGGATCATGACCACTAGATTAAGTCCATTACTTACCAGGTGTCTGCAGAGTCACTCATGCAGAGTAAAGGGAGATGCATGATGCATCTATGCAGGCTTTATCAAAATACCCTCATGCATCTTGAACCTGAACTTTGCAGACAAAACTTCTAGTGTGAGTAGGGGACTACTGGACCACATTTGCAATTACAGCTCCTGGAATGGATGCCACCAATTTTGTTGTGCTGGGAAGAAAGCAACAACCTGAGTACCTGGAGAGGAAACATCTCTGACTTCCTGAGGGAAGGGGGGTAGTGATATTACTGAGCTCTGTCCATTGGGTCACTCCTGGAGTCTTCTTGATGAAGAAATAATTCCTAGGAAGTTCTCTCAAAATGCAAGCATTTACAATTAGTGGATTTCCTGATTTCCATCCCAAACCAGGCAGCTCTGAGAAATGCTCAGTGAGCGGTTTGTTGGAAGCAACAGGGAAGAGCTCCAGCTCCAACAGGTGCCAACTAGGTCACCTGTCGCAATCTTAAACTGTCCTCCCTTTCTCCACATTCAGAGCTGACACTCAGCCACATGGTAGGGTAAATAAGAGTTCCCCACTCCCAGCTGATGGTGTACATCATTACGGGGAAAGAACTGAATGACCAGAGGCAGTGTCTCCAAGTAGACTGGGTCTAGTTACTCTAACTGGGGACCTAAAATTCTCAGTCAACTGGGTGGGTATTATGGGCATCATGAACTTGTGCCTCCCCACTAACATAGGTCCCTCTTGGGAAACCTAACAATAAGAAAAATCTTTTATTCATAGAGATCCCACATGTGCCTTGGAGACTGAAATTCTGGTGTGAAATCTAAACATTTACTGTTTCCTTTGTGAAAATATGGGAACTTGCCTGTTATGGCTGATCATGAGAGACTTTCTGGAGTTTAAGGAAACATTATGAATGGATCTTGTGGTATTCAGATGACAATAGTGACAGAGAGTGCTCCTAAATGAGGCTGCCTTGGATGCTGAGAGAGTATTCCAGAGAGAGCAGTCTCATTATTTATGTGCTCCCCGTAGGCAGTTTTGTCAACAATGAGTATCATCTAATTATAAAAGAGGTGTCGAGTTTTAATGTATCTATAGCTAAAGTGATCAGTGGTACCATCTCAAGCCTGGAAGATGTTCCAGTCAGCTACAACTCAGTGTGAAGGAGGGTTTGATAAGGGAGACTTGTGCTATACTGAACCCATGTAGCCTATAGCATTATAAAATCTCTGTTTCCCACAGTAACTGGATTGATGACCTGCAGTGCTCAGTAGAGAAACCAGGAGAAATCCACCTGGCTTCCTAAGGTAGACCTTGATAATTCCTAGGATTTTTCCAGCTGGCTTGGTCTGAGGCCCTAGAAAACAATGTGGTCAAGGTCAACTCTGCAGCAAGACCCTATTCTGCTTCTTGGAGTCCTATTAATAGTAAGAATTTTAAGAAAATTCCAAAGGACAGAACTGAAGGGGTTTGGTCTCAGCTTCTGTCAAGCCCATGGAATGCTATACTCGTTGGAACATGAGTCGGAAGCCGAGTTCAGCAGCTATAACGAGGGCTGCATACTGACAAGAGGCATTTCTCCTTGGCTCTTTGAAGTTTCTGCACATCCTGCAAGCAGTGTGTGTCCTTGCTTACCTTTTTTCAGGATTATCTTTTAAAGATGTTTGTTTAAGGAGCAGAGTTAGAAGATAGAGATGGTGTCTCCCTCCAGGACAAAGGACAAGTATGCCTCTTGCCCTTTAAAAATATCTGCCCTCCCTAGGGTCAGGGTTCTTTCCATCATGCAAACCACTTTGTGAACAGTTGTCATTGTGTCCTCCCAGTTTTGAGTTGAAGCTCTCTAACCCTTTGTCTTTGAGGCAGGTGATGGAGGGAAGGGAAGGTCATTAAATGGGCCAGAATGCAGTGTGCTGGTGTGAGAGCATTTTGGGACATGGAGAAAGGTCCATGTAAAGATACAGGGGAAGACACGCATTTGCAGACCAAGGACAAAAGCCTGAGAAGAAACCAGCCCTGTAAACATCTTGATCTATGAGTTCTAGCCTCCAGGACAGTGGGAAGATAAATTCCTGTTGCCTAAGTCCATGGTCTGTGATGACATGCTGTGGCAGCCCTAGGAAGCCAGGCTGCATGTAGACACTGCTATGGTTTTAGTAATACGGTCTTCTGTCTCTGACCCAAGAGTCTTGTGAGTTTGTGTTTTATTTTCTAGCATTCACCCAGACTAACTTTAACTTGCAGGTAGGGTACAACCTCAGAATATTCAGTTCAAGGAAAGGGAAACTGGGGACTGGGGTGGTGGCTCAGTGGTAGAGCACTTGCCTAGTATGTGTGAGGCACTGGGTTCAATTTTCAGCACCGCATATAAATAAATAAAATAAAGGTCCACTGACAACTAAAAAATATTTTTAAAAAAGAAAAGAAAAGAAAAGAAAAGGGAAGCTGGGAAATCTAGTCTCTAGCCTGGTGGCTATAAGCAGAGACCACATTCAGGGGGGTAGGAGGGTTAACACAATCAAACCAGGAATGCTGGGACAGGCAAGTGGAAGGACAGGTGGGATAACAGTAGTGGAAACAGGGAGGAAGTGTCCATGTCCCGAGAGCAGTGGAGGGCACATTCACTCGGTCACTTAAATCATCAGCCATATTTCAAATCACGTTTCCTAGTGCTCTTTCTTAGGATCTTAGGGGTATTTCCGGGTTAAACAGTTGTCAATAGTGACTTTATCAAGAACTTTCAGAGGCTTTGCTTGCCAGTGACAATACTGACTTGACCTCATAGATCTGGAGTGATAGTTTGTCTTGATATTTTCATTGCAATTGACATTTGCCATCCCATGGTCATACTTGGCAAAATTCACAGAGTTCTAGTCCAAACATCTTCATTTTATGAGTTAGTGAACTGATATCTCTGAAACTAAGTGACTTGATTTAAAGCTCTGTTCTTGTAAAAGTGAGCAACGGAATCCATATGCTCACATTTCCATTTGAATGCTTTTTCTAGGATGACACATCCTTTTAAAATAGGCATAAATTTAAGGTAAACAAAGGTCCAACATATTGTAAAAAATGTGTGCAATCCTTAAGTATGTTATATAAAGTATAAGAACTATTTAATCTATCTAAATCTAATTTAAACCTTAATAATACTCTGTGTAATCTTATTCATGTTTCAACAAATAGTTTTATCAGTATCTATAGAATTTTGGATACAGTTTTTGAGGTGGGAAATCATTTCAAGAAAATGTGTGTAAAGGAAAAGCTATGAAAAATATGAATTCTTATAACACATAGGTAGAGTCAAAATGAGTCTCTTGATATATTTTAAGTCACTGCCTTGTTTATCTGGGCAATGTCATCAGTGGTGTTGAAATTCTTAAGTTAGGGGACACTGGTGTTTTTTAAGTCAGGTTTTCTTCATTGACTGTTAGTTTCAAGATATCATTGTTCCCTTTCCCCAGTGAATATGAAGCTTCCAAGTGCTTTATAGATAGGTGTTCTGTGTTAGCTTTTCATCATCATGACTAAAATTTCAAAGAAGAGCAACTTAGAGGAGGAACAATTATTTGGGCTGATGGTTTCAGTGGTCTCAGTCCATGGTCAACTCACTTCATTGCTCTGGGCCTGGGGTGAGGCAGGATATCATGGTGGAGGAAAGCTGCTCCACTCCTGGAACCAGGAGGCAGAGAGACCAGGGAGCCAGAGACAAGATATGGTTCCCAAAGTCACATCCCCAGTGACCTAGTTTTTCTGGTCACACAATACCTGCCTGTAGTTACCACCAGTAGTCCATTCAAATTATTAATCCATCAAGTAGATTAACCCACTGATCAGGTGAAAGCCCTTATTAATCAATGTCTTCCTAGAAGCCTCACCTCTGAACCCTGCTGCCTTTGGGAGTTGCTTTTCAAACATGAGCTTTCGGAGGGACAGTGCCAGATCTAAACTATGGCATACACCTCGAGTAAGTGTGGTTGGACGTGAAGCGCTGTGTGCAGCAGTTTGCTCTGAACCTGCTGCAATGCTGGTAGTGTTTGGGAGGGTGGTATGCAGACTCCCAATGTGCCTGTGTACTGTTGCCCAGGATCTGTTACTTTGCATGGCAAAAGGGGATTAGGCAATAGATGGAATTAAAGTTTCCAATCAGCTGGTCTTAAAATAAGGAGATTAGCCTAGTTTATCAGGGAGGGGAGCTGATACAATCAAAGTGTCTTAAGGTAAGAGGAGGCCAGCACTCCTTAGTCATAGTACTGCAATGTAAAACAGACCCACCTGGTCTTGATCCTGAGGCCAGGAAAGCAATGGGGCTCTCAAAAGCTGGACAAGATGAGAGACTAGTTCCTCCCTGAGGCCTCTGAATGCAGCCTCCTGAAGTCTTTGCTTTATAAGGCCCATTCCAGACTTCTGGCCTCCAGAGCTCTAAGGGAGTATTGTCATAAACCAGGAAATGTGTGGTAATTTGTCACAGCACAGCTGCGGAGCTCGTACAGCACAAGATCAGTCACAGATTTGGTTTAGAAACACCATGAGTTCCTCTGTCATCAACTGCCCATGTTATTGTGCAGGTGGAATTGCTTCACAGATGCAAAGCAGTTTAGAAGGCCGTGTGCAGGTAGAAATCAGGAAAGGCAGTGGTTAAAGACCAAGTGGTCTTGAAAGCAAACGCCACCATTACTCAGAGGAGCAGCCTCTTCTCCCTAGAGCCTCTCCCGCCCCCACCTTTCCCCTGCAACATTTCCGACTTCCTCCTTCACCTAGGATGTATTCAATTTGGAAAGCAGCCCTGCCCTCCACTCAACTGCCATATAAAGGTAGGTGTTTTGATAGAAGGAGGTCTGGCCATAGGTCATGTCTTAATCAAGGTTAGCTAGTGGCTGGGGGAATTTAGTGGGTCCTCATATCAAGTGACCCCAACACTGTACAGTGAGGTACATTGGTCAGAGTCATGAAATTAGAGTCAATGGCTGCTGTGCATTTTCCTAACATTATGGTAATCAGTAGCTATATTATTTTTTTGAAAATAGAGACTCTAAAGGCAGTAGTATTTAAAAGTTGATAGCAAAGGATTCATCAAAGAAAACCTGATAAGAGGTTTTATCCTAATCTGCAATTTACAAGTCTTTTCAACTGTCTTTCTTGACCTCAGTGCCTCACAGCAGGCCAAAAACGTAATCCTTCTCCTGAGCTCTTTGCAGCCACCTCATTAAGGAGTCTGGCTGTGAAAATCTTACCACAGGGGGACTTGCTGCAGATCTCTCCACATTCATTGGAGGTTTCTTAAGCCTGACAAGGACCTGCACCATTTAAATCACAATTTTCTGAAAGTCTCATTTGAACATTAATAATTCAGCTTTCTTCCACGTTTCTGGTTTTAGCCTGTTATTTGACTTTGGATGTGAAAACACAAATGGTTTCTTGTAATACTCCTCGGAAATTGATCACTGCTTGCTATGCCTCAGGTGTTTAGCAACTGGGTGAAATCACAATAATCAAGAGATACATCACAGATTCAAATGCTGTGCTTTTTAAAGAACCAAGGACAGGCACCTATTTGAAAATTCACATATGTTTAGAAGTATATCCATACAATTTATTTCTTAACTAAGTAAGTTTAACACTGTGGTAAGTTCTTTAATATCTCACTCATTTAAATAATTGAAATAAAGCTGTGAAGATTCTGATGTAAATCTATAATGTTAAATATTACATACTATACTGAATACAAGGTAATCAAAAATGTATTGATTATCTACTACAGAAAGTTTTAAGATTTTTTTCATTTTATGCAATGTAAAAGGTCTATAAATATTAGTTTAAGTAAGTTAGAGATGATTACATGAATCTATGGTTTAAATATATCTCCAAATTCTCTGAGAAATATCTTAGTCTGCTGGCAAAAAGACCACAGACTGGGGGACTAAACAACAGGATTTGTTTGTCACTCAGCTGAGGGTGAGAAGTCCAAGATGAAGGTGCCAATGATCTGTTTCCCAGTAAGGATTTTCTTTCTGGCTTGAAGGCTGTGATGTTACCAAGAGGGGAGAAAGAAAAAAACTTTTCAGTGTTTCTTTTCATGGAGACACTAATCCCATCCTGGGGGCCCCACCCTCATGACTGATCTAAACCTAATGCCATGGCTTTGGGGGTTAGGACTGAGCATCTGAAATTGGGGAACAGATTCAGTCCATAAACCAGTGATGAATAAATTCTTCTTTGATTACTCTTAATGTTTTAATATGCATATTACTCCTAATCATCATAGCTGTTTATTTTATCTAAGAATCAGTGCAATTAGGTGGTACAGCTGCCTGAGCTAGAAATATCAGATGCTTTATTTAAAAAATATTTTGAGTGTATGTACAAGCACCATGTGTCAAGTCTGATTAGAAGTTTATGGCATATATGGAAAAATGAAATAGACCGTGACACACACACACACACACACACACACACACACACACACGTATACACCAAATTTTTCTTGCTGCTACCTGCATGGCTGTTAATTCAAGTTTCTGGACCAGTGGTGTAGGAATGTAAAAAAGATAAACAGACACGCAAACAGAGAAAAAGCTGGGTCTTGGTGGTTGACTGCAACCCTGGTAGGAAGGTCATGACACACAATAAGCTCAGCACATTTATTACATAGGTATAAACATCAAAAGGATTTATTGTAAGAAAGTTTCTTCAAAGTAAGCAGAACCAAGGTCATCAGTATGAGCAGCTTGATTATAATTATCAGCTTGTGCCCATAATTTTCTACCCCTGAGCAGCTGGCGCCTGAACCTCAAGGTCAAGAATTGAATAGCTCCATGGCTGGCACAGAACCTCCTATAGAATAGGGCATCACCATAACCACTGGGAAGTCTCAAATTGATGATTCCTTAGCACCAACAATTCCCAAGAGAGGCATCACCTCTGTCACAGGACAGTTCATAATTCAGTCACCACTCCCGACAGGATACAAAATGACTGAATTGCAGAAAGTGACAGGTTAGGTGATCTCCCCAACTTTTCTTTGCATTTAATATAACTGTACACAAGTGTTTTCATTGCAAAAAAAAATTACTAAAAACCTACTATGCACCAAAACTATGGTGATTACTTAAAAAACTGAAAAATTACTTTTCTTGCTGGGACTCATCCTTTTGGTACATTCCCATGTGACTATGTCACCATCCACGTGGATTATTTTTCTAATTGTCTGCACATTCAGGTGGTGGCTGCCCACGCTTCCACCCTGAGTCTCATCAGTAGTGACATCCACCTCTGCTCCCTGATTTCAGTTTCAAACATCTTACTCTGACCACCACGTCCTATCTACTTGCTCCCGCCTGGCAGCTCTTGCTTCATTCATCTTTGCGTCCGCCTTTCCCAAGTTTCTCAAGCCCATCGGACACCCATTATCTTCCTCATTCTGCTGGACATCTGAGCAGTCAGGATGGAAACCTCTGGCAGACCTCTGAAATGCTTCCTGCTCTTGCTTCACAGCCGGTGCTCCCTGGGAAAAACACCATCTTACATCTAACCCGTCAGGTGGCTGGATCCTCTCTGTACTCTTCACCCTCCTTTCTGTGATCTCCCCATGTTCCCCATTCCTTCACTGAAGGATCCCCTGTGGAGTTGAAGCTCTGTGGATAAGCTGCACTCAGGGTCCTTTAATAGGGTGAAAAAGTGTCCTCTAGTGAGGACAGAGATCATATTTCTTGTCACCTTATTGGGACAACTTTGACCATCGGCTGTTGTTTCTTGTAGGGCCTGACCAGAGGATGTTATCAACTTTTGATACTCCGTGGACTTAAGAAATAGAAATGGTCCCCTCTGACCATGGGTCTTCCAGATTCTCAAATGTTTTGGTAGTATATAACTTCCTGTTACATTTTTTTCCTTCAAATTACCTTGCTAAGCACTGACTAATATAGTCAGAAATACAGGAATTTACTTACAAATATGTGCAGAATTTTTGACCATTTATTGCTGTTTCTGTTACTGGCACTTGATACACACCCCTGACAAGATTTCTCTGGCTTATTACAGTAGACATCTGAACAGGTTTTCAGCTCTTGTGATGGTCCCATTTCAGCTTGGTGCCCTTCTGAACATAACAGAGCACCACCCTTTGAAAATGGGAGTCAGATGTGTGGTTTCTCAGCTCAGCATCACACTCCAGGTACAAGCTGGTTTTCCTGACCCACAGGCCCTGTTACCTTGGGATGTACTATATTGTCCTCATCGGCTGTTTCAGTTACATGATCGTCTCGCAGTTCTTCTACATAGTAGCTTGTGCCCACTGCAAGCTCCTGGTCCTTGCCATTAACTCTTCCTGGAACTGTCTACTAGCTATCCCGTCTCTGGCTTCCATATCAACTTCTTGTCCTGAATCAAATGTCTCCTTATCAGCCAGAACTTTCCTAATGGCTTTGATGTAAAATTGCAAAGACTTCCTTCCCATCCCATCTCAACACAAATGTTTTAGCACTCTTTCCAAGATTGTAGTTATTTGCTTATTGTCTGTCTGTCTAATCCACTGCTAAGGTAGAAATTTGTCTTTTTTTTTTTCTCATTGCTGTATCTCTAACATTCAGAGACTATTTAGTACATGGTGGACTCTTAAGTATTTTTTCAATGAATAAATGGAAAAAAATTAGTTCATTTCAATAAACATTTACCAAGTGTCCACATTTTTTTTAATGAAAACATTCAGTACATCTTGACCCAGAATCAATCAGACATTTAGATGAAGGGTTGGAAAAGAAGATGAAGCAAAAAGAAAGGAAGTGTTGAATCGAAATTGGCAAAAGTTACTACCTCTAGACTCAACCCAGAAGGGAAAAAGAGGGTGTGGCTTCTTCAGAGGAAGGAGAAAGCGAAGGGCTGAGTCTTCTTCCCCCGTTTGTGATGCTTTCCAGGCTGTTTCCAGGAAGAATGTGATTGAGATCAGGTCCTTATTGATGACTGTTCAAGCTATATAAAAGCAGCTAGAAATATTATGGTTTCTGCTTCCATTTTTAGCTCATAAAGCATCCATCCATCTGTCCATTTATTACAAAAATATAATGAAAAAATTCCCTCAAACCAAGGCATTATGTCATCAAAAACATAATTATAGAAAAGGTAAATGAGAAAAAGAAGCATTAGACTTTTAGGGTATGTCCCCATCCTCATAGCCTATTTTTTGCTTAATAGCACAGTGATGTAACCTGAATAAGGTCTTGCCCTCAACTTTTAATCTTAGTAAAGCTCGTGTCATTCCACTAAGAACATGTGAACAAAATAGAACATGTGTACTTAATCCCTGTTTTTAATAAGAATTGTCTTTGGAAGGTCAGGAGTCTCTGAGCACATTGCCTAAGGACTAAGTCACTTCCTGCATCCTGGAGTGCCGAGCCCACTTGTCAAGCACACTGCTGCTGATTTGCAGAATATGGATGGCTTTCAGCCCCGAACAGGGCAGCCATTCTATTTTTATTCTAGAACCAACCTAAACAACACATATTTCATACTTAGAGTTAATACGGAGCTGAGCTAAATTCAAACTACTGACCTGGAAGTGAAAGGACTCATTTTTCTTTATACCAGACTTCTAAAATACCAATTTCTTGATATATTCAGAAAATAAGCTTAGCTTAATCCACAGTCTCCATGCTCACACACACGTGCTCACACCTGTGCATGCACACATTTAACACATACTTACACGCATGGGTTGCATGTGGGGTTATAAGTTTCCAGATATAAGAAAAATCAAAGCTGGGAAAATGAAAAAAATAGGTTCTTAAGAAACATTTTTGGGGTGCAGGCCGGCCGGTCTCCAGGTTTGCAGTGGCTCATGTCTGTCTTGGATTGAGCAGGCACGACAGCACTGAGGGTGACATTTGGGTCTTTGCAATAGGTCCCAGAGACCTTGGTGCTCTGACCTGGCAGGACGATGGCCTCATGAAGGCATCTTCAGAGGTCACGGGCAGAGGTCCCTGGGAAGATAGAAATAACAGCAGTCTTTCTGTGTTCTGGTGGGAAGTGAAGAGGCGGTAAGAAATGGATTTCATAGAGACCGTCCGGCTCCTTGAGATTCTTAGGGGCTGCATGTTTACTCTGTGAACCTCAGTACTTAGGTGGTGACTTCCTGGAGGATGCGGGGAGAAAATAGCGAGCCAACCAGGAGCACGACGGGCTATCTCATCTCACGACTTTGCAGTGGAATGGACTGGCCTTGGTGGGACTGCCTCACCTGCTGGTTGCCCCCCTGCCTGTCTTTGACCTGCTGTGTTCCTTCTGTTCGGGACTTGCTCTGTCATTTGGTGCTTCCATTCCATTCTGCAATTCATCTGTTACTTCTTACTGTCTTTCTCACTCTAGACAGAACTTTGCTTTCCAGAGTCACTTTTTGAAAGCACTATTTGATTACTTATTTCATAGGTAAAAATTTCAATCAAGTGAAAATGTTCTATAGAAAAGAACTGAAGCCCCTAGGCAATGCATTCAACCCTTGCCACCATCTGGTGTCAATCTATCTTTCTAACATTAGATGCCACTTAACTCTCTTGTAATCCTAATTATAAATAAACAAGTGACTTTTGACATTCCTGCCTGGTGCAATTTGTAATATATTGTTCCCTCACCTGAAATGCTGTTTCTCTGATTTGGCTTGTTAATCAGGGCCCAGCTCAGTTACTCTCCTCCACGAGATCTGTCTTGATCCTCAGATGAAACTATTTTTCAGATTCTACTTCTTCCAACTAAAATCCCATTTGTCCATAGCTTAAAGAACTTTACATATATGACAGGTAGGTAGGTAGGTCAGAGGTCGGTAGGTAGGTAGAGAGGAAATTAAATGAATCAATGCATTTTCTCTATATGAGGGACAAAAATTACTCATGAAATCTGTCCTGTGCATGCCAACTCTCGTTCCTATAGTGGCCCTTCCTGTACATCTCTGGACTTATGTTTTGATTCCAAATAACATAATTTGAACATGAATGATCTTTTCTAAAACCTATTACTTCAGAAATCAATGCTTTCTCAGCCTAGCGATTTCCCAAGGTCATACATAACTGCCCAGAAGGAGCCTCACTTGGGTTCCCGTCTGTTCTGTCCTTCCCCTCTGGTCCCTATCATGCCTGGTGGGTTTCACAACCAGCAGATGCTCTAAGTAGGACCTTGTTGAAATGCCTACAGCACACTCCCTTTTTATACAAAATAAGATAACTAGAAAATTTTGGAATGTGAAAACTTTTTAATTGCACACATGGAAACCCATAATTGTACAAACTTTCCTATAAAGCATGCAAAAATAAGCTCTAAACACTGAGGTATATTGAGTACCCACATATAAGAGAAACAAGTTTAAACACATGAATGACTCACCAAAGGGGATAAACTCATATTTTAGTCTTGGTTTTTTCACTGTAATAATAATACACTTATTTTTGTGCTGACTATCAAGAAGTTCTAAAATCTATGAGACAAAAACTAACAATAACCAAAATTTATATTTTAGGCAAGCAAAAAATCTTAATATATGTAAAAAATGGAAAAAATCAATTATTAATCCATATTTGCTAAGATGTGACTTTAAAATTAAGAGTCTGTATTAAAAGACACAACCAATTCAATTGAAACCATTCTATTCTTCCTTTCTGTTTACATGAAGAAAGGAACTTTGCCATTCTCAGCTCCTACTACTGTGGAAGAACAATGAACAATAAGTCTCAATATTTTTAAGTAGTTATTTTTGTATATATCTTGGGAATATACAGTTAAAATTATTTGCCTAAAAATTAATTTTTTCTTTTTACTGGTTGGTATTGTTTTGATTTCCCCTTAAGTTTAATATTGGTATTAATTCACATCTGCTTGTGCTTGAATGCCATTTTAGGTTTTATCCCTCATCCTCTTTGATTTTATTATCTTACAATGTTGTATAAGTACAATACTAACAATTATACAAATGCCAAAACTTTGTAAAGACATATTCTCAGGGAAGGATCACCCTCTCCCTATTTCTTCCATCAAGTTCAAATCACCATTGTCCTCATTAGTTTTCATTAGTTTTGGGATCAAGTTTCCTGTGTCTTAGAAAACATCCTCCTCCTGTATTTACTATTTCCTCTTTCTTATAAGAGAGGTAGATACATACGTAGATATTATTTTGCACTCTGCTCCTTCCCACTTAACAACGTACCTAGAAATTACCTAAATCAATGTATTCCTTCTTTACCTAACTAACTACGTACTAGTACATTGCATGTAAGACTTTTTAAAACTATTTCCTATATAAGGACATTTAGGTTGATAAAAATATTTTTGCAATTACAGATAATGCTGCAACATATACGCTTCTAAACATATATTTTTAAAGTATATTTTTTCAATGTCAATTCATAGAGGAAATATTTCTAGACCAAAAGTAAACTCACAGGTGGTTTTGTTAGATATTGCAAAGCTATCTTCCTTCAAGATCAGATCAGTTTGCATTCCCAAAAATACTGTATGCAAGTACCATTTTTTCCAAGAGTCTCACCAAGAGAATGTGTTGTCAATATTTTACATTTTTGTCCATCTAATAGTGGATATATAGTATTTTTTAACTTCAGTTTTTATTTTTTTTATCATGAATAAATTTCAACCTCATTTTTATGTGTTTGAGGGTAATTTTGTTAAGTACACATTTTTCTATTGGATTTTTGGTCTTTTGACCTGTCAACTCTTAAGAGTTCTTTATTTAAACATGTAAGTATTTGGAATTAACCTAAGTGTCCATCACCAGAGGAGTGATGGTAAGTATATAGAATGGAATATATTAAGCCATAAAATGAAGGAAATCCCACCACATACTGCGTTAAGTGAAATAAGTCAGAAAGAGAAGCACCATGTGATATCGCTCATGTGTGCAACCTAGAGCAACTGGACTCCTGGAAGTTAAGGCAGATGATGATCACCATGGAGGGGTTAGGGAGGGGACTGGGGAGATGGTGGTCAAAGGATGTATAATTGTAGTTAGATGTGAGGAATTACTTCAAAAAATCTACTTCTTGAAAAATGCCAACAATAGATATTAAATGTTATCACAAAAGCAATAATTATGTGAGGTGAAACATATTTTAATTGGCTAGATTTAACTATTCCACAATGTATATATACTACAAAAGACATACCATCCATGATGTATTAGAGTTGAACATGCTATCTATAATGTGTGGTGCAAATATTTTATGTCAAATTGCAGTTGTCTTTTGACTTTATGATGTATTTACCATGTGTTTACAAATGATTATGTCATTGGTTTTCTAATTGTGTATAGATTTTGAGTCAGCAAGAAATTTTCTTAATAGCTAATTGATCATCCCTATTTCATCCTGGTAATAATATTATTTTGTTTTTTTAACATTAATTTTGGAGGTTATTTTTAACTAGAGTCTATCCTTCCTTGAATGGCTTGAAATATCAGCTTTTCCTATACTTCCTTTCATATGCACTGCACTGCTTCTTGGCTCTTAGTTCTCTTTTGCTGGTTTGTCTGTCAATCCATGTGCCATTACCACAGCCACTTGTAGAGCAAAACAGCACAGGGTTTTCATGTTCTATTTTCAAATTGCACTGGGTGTGGTGGCACACACTTTGGGAGGCTGAGACAGGAGAATCATGCTTCAAACCTAGCCTCAGCAACAGCGAGGCACTAAGCAACTCAGTGAGACCCTGTCTCTACATAAAACACAAAATAGGGCTTGGTTGTGGCTCAGTGGTCAAGACCTCAGAGTTCAATCCCTGGTACCAAATATATATATATATTTTTTTCAAGTTGCCTTTTTTCTTGGTTTAGTGTTTTCTTAGTTATGCTAAATGTTTGACTGTTTTTCAGACTTTTAAAAAAAGTGTTCTTAAATTTGCTGCTTGGTTTCTTTTCTGAGTTTCCTTTTGGGGGATGAGAGCATGGAGCTACCTCCTCTGCCATTTTGCAAACATGACTCTGTCTCCTACTTTTCTTTCTCTTATACGTCCAAGAATCCAAATGTCCCCTCTCCTGACCTTTTAGTCATATTCTTCCCATGATGTGAGCATCCCAGGGGAGCAGCCTTGAGGCTCTTTCCATGGCTTCCATGTAGTCACTGATCTTTTCTAGACAAAGATGTTCACATGTTCTGGTGGACCATTATAAACCCCTGAGTGGCACTTTATCTTTTTCATGCACATTTGGAAACTCTTCATTCTTTGCAAAGATTATGTGGGAAGATTGAGAGAGAAGTAGAGAAAACGGAAGTATATTTTTCTACTCATGATTAATTAGAATTATATAGTATTCTCTGAAGTGTACTTATTCTAAAGGCATGAAACTTATTTAGTTCTTTTTTTGTTTTGTTCTGTTTTGGTTTGATTTTGTTCCTTAGTGCTTTGCAGTATATTCAGAGGTTTAGATTTAGATGGCTGACATCATCTTACCATAAGTTCTCCAAATAATTTTAAAAATTCATGCGTGAATGACTCAATTCTAAGATAACCTGGTAAATTCATCTACAAGCCACAATTTATTTATTTCATGCCTATTTTTCAAAAGAGATGTATTTAATGGATACAGAGCAGGTAGTTCTTTGGCATGATGGTTGATACGTTGTTTACCTTTTGGCGTTAAGTAATTTCAGGTTGCTGTGAAGAGAATTGAGAATATTGAGGCCAAAATTATTTTATCATTGATACATCTATGCCATTCTTAGAAGAATGAGTAAAAAATGGAAGAAAGAAGTGCCTAAGGTTTTATGTTAAAAGTTACTTAAACAAGGAAAATAGAATTGATTTTGCTATCTTCTGGAGTGTTAGCAAAAATTTAGTTTTCTAATAACTCTGCTGCACTGAGATACTTCTACTACTTCTGAGGTAGAAATTAGCACCAGTAAATTGCTTCAGGTTGCTAGTATAGGCACATTTGTATTTCATTTAACAAATAGTTCAATATTCTTCAACATGTATATAAGACTGTGTGTTGCAAGAGTATGAGAATGTTTCAAAGGTATGCCTTCTTAGAGTTTAGAGTTTAAAGAGACCAAAAAGTTGTCTGTTAATGACAACACTCTAAACAAGTATAATGCAGTGACAAAATCAGCATCAAAGCCAGTAAGTGGTGATGTTCAGAGGGGAGAGTTCAATGAGGACCTGTTATCAGGAAAAGCATTGTGCAGGAAATGGGCTCACATGCTACTGGAAGAGGCCAGGGTTTTAATTGATGGTGGAAATGAAAAAGTGCATTTTTGTCTTAAGTTAGTTGCAAGCTTTTGTTGCAAATAAATTTATATAAAATGAACAAGTTAAACTTCAGATAAGTAAGAAAATTAATGATTATTTTTATTAAAATTATAGAAGGTAAAAGTGTTTCCTCAAATCCAAAAACCTCAGGTATCTTCTAAATTTGGGAACAGGAGACCCAGTTCTACCCTCAGTGAGAATGCCCAGCGACCTGGGTGCTATGTCCCGGGTGCCTGGACTCCTGCAGCAGTCTGCGCCAGAGCAACTTTGCTGTCCTCTGCAGACACTCCCGGCCCACTCATTGGCCTCAGTGAGCTGCAGCAGGAGAACTTAAGATATAGCCCTGTAAACAGGCCTTCATCTATATCATTGTAGATCGTTGACCTAAGATTAGGTCATGGCCTTTTGGGAAAATCTTTCTATTACAGAATGATCAAGATTTAACCATTTACTCAGAGTAAGCTCAATTTTACTACAATAATCTTAATTTTAATACAATTATTCCTACTGAATGTGCTTCTACCCCAGTAAACATTTACCCCCAGAAGGATCTTCTCTTTACATTTTTCCATTCCTTTGTAAAGTGTTGTCTGAATGATGTGCCCTTGATACAGGCAGCACCAGAGTTTCAAGGCTGTTTTGTGGCACAAGTTTGAGTGAAGCCTGAGTAGCATTAAGCTGAATTTTTAAATGTTTTGGGATCAAACTGCTTTTACCTAAGGGTCAGAAGAAAATGTCATAGCATAGATTTTATTGCACATGAAATTATATATAGCGCTGAAAAAGTTGGATGCATACTTGTTATAAATCTTTTACTCATTTTGAAAATTGACAATTGACCAGAAACCATTTTCTAGCATTTTTATTCTTTTGGTTCTTCCTTAGATCTTCTCTTCCCACCCAGGACTCCAGTGGGATCCCTTTTCCCTGAAGCAGTCAGGCTCGAGCCTGCCTGACTTACATTCAGAAAACATGTACTTTCATTCCTCTTTTTTGCTTAACAAAATTGCTTTTCCATTACTAAACAAGTGACTGTTAGTGTATGGGATGGTAAATTACTTTATTCTAACATGTAAATTTTGAAAAATTGTTTAAAGTAACTTAAAACATTAACCCCATGATTTAAAGGATTTTGTTAAATATCAGATATTGATTTTTGTCTTGAATTTACTGCTTTTAGGGTAGGCACTTCCTGATGTATTTTAAGGTTACTGAGAAATAATAAAAATATGTTTGTAGACCCTCTAATATGTACAAAGAATATCAAATAACAGACTGCTAGCACCTCAGTCAATAACATTTCTCCCTTAAAGAGCTACATGGAGACTTCATCTAAAAGAGAGAACCTACCAGGAAGAGACCTAGGCAGTTCAGTCATATGGAGAAAACACTTCAACCCATCAACTTCTTACATCTATCCAGGGCAGTGCTCCTCATACCTCTCGTCTGTGACAGTCTCTTACCTTTCTGTTATTGTCACCAAAATACCTGAAAAGAACAATTTAGAGGAAACAAAATTTATTTTGGCTCATATTTCAACAGTTCCATCCATGGTTGGCTGACTCCATAGCTCTAGGCCTGAGGTGAGGTAAAACATCATGGTGGAAGGTTACAGCAGAGGAAAGCAACTCAGGACATGGAAAGCAGGAAGCAGTAAAAGTTCTGTTTACCAGGGACAAAATATAGACCCCAAAAGCACACCCTCAGTAATCTACTTCCTCCAGCCACACCCTACCTGCCTGTAGTTACACCAGTGAACCCACAGGAGTAAATTAACCTACATCGTAGATTACAACTTTCACAATATAATCATTCCATCTCTGAATATTCTTGCGTTGTTTCACCTGAGCTTTCAGGGGATATCTCATACCCAAACCATAATATTTCATTTCTGGCCTCCAAAAGCTTGTGCTATTTCTCAATGTAAAATATATTGACTCCATTTCCAAGAACCCCCATTGTCTTAACAGTTTCAGTGTTACCCAAAATTCCAATTCCAAAACCTCATCTGAAACTCAAGGCAAACTCATAGATGTTTTTCCCTATAAAGATCAAAAAAGCAAGTCACGTATTTCCCCTATGTAATGGCACAGAGTAAACATTTTCATTCCAAAAGGGAGAAATAGGGGCATAGAAAGATGGGATGGGGCCAAAGTAGGACTGAAATCCATCCAGGTAAAAAATGTTCTGTAGCTTCACATGTAGCATGTGGGCCACATGACATAGTGACATGTATTTGGAAGGTCCTATGTGGTTCTGTCCTATGAACTTCCTGGTTGCAGCCCACAGAGGTTTTCTCTTGACTTGTCTCTGCTAGATTTCTGCAGCTTTCCTTGGCATATATTCAATGTTACTGGCATCTCTTAATCTTGGGGGTCATCACTAAAGCTTCAGCTTCCTTCTCACATCTTCATGCATCACCCTTTCAAGGGAAGGCTGTAGGAACTTCAGCCATCTTACACTTTGCCTGGTCTCCCAAGTCTTCCTTTGAAATCTCAGTGGAAACGTACAAGATCCCCAAATTCCAGCATCCTTCATTTCCACAGAACCAGCATTTATGTGGTTGTCAAGAAGGTCTGTCACCAACTTGAGCAGTAGCCAAGTGTCCTGGGACCCTGGCTGTAGTAGCCAGTAAGCACTTGGGGGGATAAATACATTGAAACCACTTCCTAGCTACCCCTACCCAACACCATGCAAACAGAGTTCCCATAGTCTCTTTTCAAAAGAATTTTTACTTTTATACCCATGATACTGAGATGGTTTTGTTGATTCCCGAGATGAATTCAAGCCATCTTTCCTATTGTTTCTGGATAAAGTACTTGGCATCACTTTCATGACTATAATCTCTTTAACAATCATAATTTTCTTAGCCCCAAATTTACTATCATATTTCTGGCCATACATAAAGTTTTTCAAATCCTTCTACTCTTCTTTATGCTACTGGTTATCATAGTAAACTTGGCTGAAACCACCAACAATATACATTGCATCTCCTGAATTCTCTGCTGCATTGAAATTTTCTCTGCCAGATTAATTAGTCCATCATTTTTAAATTCAGCTTCACATAGTCTCAGGACAGGGGCCAAATGTGGGCAACTTCTTTGCCAGAATGCAACAAAAATGGGTTCTACTCCAATTTCCAATGGAGTCCTTACCTTCTGAAATCTCATGAGCCTAGTCTTTACTGTCTGCTGTCCCTTTTGGCATTTTGGTCTTCTGAGCTCCAACTGGAATCACCCATTAAACTCCTTTTACAAAATTCCAAAACTTTTCCAGCTTGCATCTCTAAACTTTCAAAAATTTTTTCTTGGGCAAAGCAGCTCTCAGGGCTTCTGAACCACATGGTTAGGTTAGTCACAACAACAACCCTGCTTCTCAGTACCAATTTCTGTTTCAGTCAATGTTTTTGTTTTGTTTTGTTTTATTTTTGGTCACTTGGACCAAAATACCTGATAAGTACAATTTAGAATAGGAGAAATTTATTTGTCTCATGGTTTTAGACATTTTGTTCGTGGTCAGCTACTCTATTGTTCTGGGCCCAAGGTGATGCAACTCATCATGGCGGAAAGGTGTGGTGGAGGGAAGCAGATCAGGACATGGCAACCAGGAAGCAGAGAGAATTCTGCTTATCAAGAACAAAAAACATAAACCTCACAGGAACACATCCAGTGACCTACTTCCTCCAGCCACATCTTACCTACCTATAGTTACCTCCCAGTTAATCCATATCATTCAATTAATACACTAATTGTGTTAAATCTTTTATATTATAGTCCTTTCATCTTGGAACATGCTTGCATTCTTTCACACATAAGCTTTTGAGGGATACTTCATATCTGAGCCATAAGACATTCATTCCACCTTTTCTTGGTCTTGTCCTAATAATCCTATTTTTTAAATTCTTATTTCATATTAATCTCACAGGGACAGCATCAGAATTCCCTACCATATCTTCTTTGTGATGTGATAGCAAAGTTGAATCTCAGTACACAATTCCTTGAGTGTTCATTATTTTCATACAGCTCAAATTACTGTCTGTTATAAGTTCAGAGTTATCAACTTAATGACTACCAAATTGGGTTTCTCTGCCTCTTTCCTGTAGAGTCATTGCTGCTTCATGAAGCATCAAGGGGCAAAGTTTAGGGTTGTACCCCATTTCTACACTTGTGTCTTTGCAGGCACTTATCCTTGTCTGATGCTACTTATAAAAGTCACCTCAGGAATGTCCCATTTCTACCTGCAGGCCTCTGTTCTGATAGCCCTCTTCAATAATTTTGTACTATGAGGGGCTCTGTAGTTCACTTTCAGGGAACTAAGATGTAGTACTCTCCTGCTGTTCTCCAGCTCTCTACCCCTACCACTGTTCCACACAGCACAAGCCATAAAACTAGTATTTTGCTCTAGTTTTCTCCCTAAAGTGACCTTTCCCCAGGTAACAAACAGGCAGAATGACTTAGGTGCTAAGAAAAAGAGAAATGCATAGCAAAGGGAGGACCATCAATGAAAAAAACATAATTTCACAAATCTGCCAGGGTTGTCTCTGTGAACATAGTAAAAGTGAGGTATGAAGCTTGCCTCTAGGTCGTATGAACTTAGTTTCACTGACACAGTGGACAAGGAAAGCAAATACTGGGAATGACACCAGGCTTCACTATTTGTGGACTTGGATATATTTTTACTTTGCTCTGTTTGTTTTCTCACCTGTAGAACAGGAATCGTAAGTAGCTGTCTTACAGAGTTATTGCTGTGATCCAGAAAGATAGATAAGAAGCCATTTAAGACACTTAAGATATTCTGGTTGTAGATTAAATCCTTGGATTTGTTATCTTTTACAAAAATCTGAATTAAAATTCCCATAACTTAATACTACTTAAGGTAATTTTTCTTCCTTCTCAAAACCCTGGCCCCAGGTTTCTGCACGTATCAATGGAAGTCTCCCAGTCACCATCCAGTCAGTTGCTTTTCTGACACACTTATGTAACATAAAATTTATAAAATGAATTTGAAATAAGAGTATGGGTTCAATAAACTTTAGTCATTGAAATCAATTCTGATTTTAGTTCTAAATTCTCCCTAATTATCCTAGACACAAATATCAGATTTTGTTGATTAAACTTGAACAAATCTGTTCTGTCATACCCTACTGTATATGTGTGCATGTGTGTATGTGTTTGTGAGAGCATATTTTTTTCTTAGCAGTTCTTGAGACTGAATTCTCTCATACACTTGCAAGTGCTCGACCACTGAGCTACACTCCCAGTGCTTTTTATTTCATTTTGAGAAGGGTTTCACTAAATTACCCAGGCCATCCTAGAACTCCAATCCTCTGCTCAGCCTTCTGAGTAGCCACATCTTATTTCTGTGACTTTCTCCAGCAAGGCATGACACCTTGCTCTTATAAATGAGATGTCAATATTATGGATACCTCGTGAAGAATTTTGGGAGAGGACTGGTTCATAAAAGTGAATGAGGACGTGAAGCTGTTGAGTTCGCTTGTGCTGACTAGACAGGTGTTGGCCAGTCTGAACAAGAAAGTGAAAAGTTAAGTTTTCTGGCAAAGAGGTAGGAGAGGGACAACAATGCTTCGTGTATCAGGAATCACCTGAGAGGCTTGCTGGTTCTTCCTCCACGTCTCATGTTCAGATTTGCACGTTGCTTCCACATAAACATTGGGAAGAGTCAAAGACAACGAGTAAAACATAGGCTCGATGTAGGCCAAGATTAAGAGAGACCAGATTTACCCAGCTGCCTGAAAAGAGTAAAACTCAGGACCATATATATGAACAAGAGTTGTAGGGCATTTGACAGCAAGTAGCTTAGGATGGCGATCCATGAGAAAAAGGAAACCTAATGAAGCGAATTCTGAAATTGTCCAAATTTACTGCTTTAAAATAATTTCTAAGTAATGGTGTCATGCATAGCAAATTACGTCCTTTCAGTATGCATGGTTTGCTTTGTGCCAATTCTGCATCCAAGGTCTTAAAAAGAGCCAGGCTAAGGTATATCAAGTGCCTCCAGGTTTGACCCTGCGCTAAGCACAATGATTACAGATTCCCACTTAATATCAGTAATATAAGTAATCCTGAGCTGGCCTGATTTTGTCACATAATTTAAATGCATTTTATAGTTAGATAGAAAGGGTTTGACCAGTGGAGTTATATGTCTTGCCCCACCGAAGATGGCTAGTTGGGGCATGTTTCAAACTCAAGCAAAACAGAGGCTGCAGAGGAAGCCCGGCCTGGCTTTCTAAGTGTGTTGCCTAGCCCAGCTCTGTCTCCCCTGCCTTGGGATGGCTGAAGCGTCGATTCGTAGTTTCTGCCTTGGCCTGTGGAATCTTAGGCTATAGGTAGAGTCTAATTTCAATCAGCATCTGCATTTTAGCAGTCGACCGTGTGACTCTTGTGTGTACTAAATGCAACAAATCATTCAGAAGGATTTTCTTGGTGCTTCTTAATATTATGCATAAAGTAAAAGTTCTTAACAAAGCGACATTAAGTGGGAGCTGTTTTCAGTGACATCCCTCTAAGCCTCCTCAACTGTGGGTCCTGAAGTCAGCCCCATCCTGACACAGACTTCAGCTCCATCTCCTCAGCTGGTTTTTTGTACCACCTCTGTTCAAGGACCCTTGATCACACCAAATGTACCAATAAAAAAATACAATAAACTGAAAAAAAAAAACCAAATCAAAGGAATGAGTCAGAGAACACTCATCCATGAGTCAGGTGTTTCTGTATACCTTTTTGCATATATTATTGACCTGAAATATACTTCTTATCCTTACAGCAAACTCTTAACGAGTAATGATATTTGAATGGCAGCAGGGACATCAAACTCTCTGTAAGAGGGGTGCTTGCTGCTGTTTCTGCCATCCTGGTTATATTTGGGGGCAAGTTATCTTTGCATTTTAACTTCATTTCCACAACAAAAGTGTTGCGCCCAACCTATTCCTGCTCAATACAAACTCCAGCCCTCATGAGGACTCACACTGAATGCAATTGAAAAATTCAGCTTCTTGTTTGAGGTTCCTAGCCACAATTCTGTTGCTCAGTAGCCAACCTGGCTAGCTGTTCCACTGCACAGTGAGGGTTTTGAACCATTTCCATCATCACAGCAAGTCCTTGAGTAGCTCTGAATTTATTAGTCTGCTCCCTATGTTGTATAATAATTTATGCCTGGCTTTTCATTATGACATACATAAACATCACATAAGATTTTGCATACAAAGTAGAAAGGTTCGTTTTTCAAATCTTTCTACAATTATTCTAAGTGAAAGCTCACTGAGATCAGCATAAAAATATGCTGTCATCTTTAGAGCTGAACTGCCTCCAGATGATAATAAAACAAAACCATATTTAATTATTATCCGCTCTGTCACTTCCTGTGGCTTAACCCTCCAGGAGGAACAAAAATATATTTTTTTTAATTTTCAGCTAAGAAAAGTTATTTTCTTTTGGAAATCCTTTTTTTAATTTCTTCTGTTCCCTTGATTTCTCCCCTGTTAATAACTATCATACTTTCAAAGAATGAAGAAGTGGCTTTAGATAGTTTTCTCAGCAGAGTATATAAATGAGTGTCTAATAAAAGCTCCGTGCTGATGGATGCGGACACTCTGGGATCCTAACGTGATTCTCAGTTATAGACAATTCTTTATCCCTTTGCCCTCAGATTGCATTAGATGTCACAGACATGCTTTTGTAATAGCCTGAACACATGCTTTGGTGGAAATGTACCTCATTCCTAGAGAATATCTCACTTCTCCTATCTTTCTCTGTTACTGTTATGTATTTAGAAAATTTATAGTATATAATTATCATATTATGATTGAACATGTAACTATTATGGAAAAAACAGTGATTTATATATAGATTTTGATAGCCATTTTGTGTTATCAACTGTTAGTTGAATTTAAATATTTAAATTATTTTAAAACACAGATTCAGAGACACAGTTAATTGCATGAACATATAAAGACATGTATTATTACTCACTGCTACAATTCAATATTTGGTCCTGGGTTTTGATATCAAATTTTATAAAGCTAATCACTTTGTGTGAATTTTGCTTGACACAGTTGCATTTTCCCATTTTACAGATTAGCAAGCTCCAAGAAAGTCTGTGGACTCACCGAGGTTCACACAACCTGTCAGTGGTGGAGCTTGGTCAGAAAGCCACTTCTCTGAATTTTGGCATCGGGTATCTTTCGACAGAACGCCATTGGCATTCTTCACTGTGCAGATCAGGAACATCAGGATAGCCACTGTTATTCTCCTACTGCTCTCTTGACATCCCAAGTCAGCCCCTAGTTCTAGGTCTGGAACAGAGCATGACTAAATATGGTCTGACAAGAAAAATCCAGAGACAGGACTATAACAGCTTTTCTTTACTCCCACTCTCCTTCCTTGTTGGAAACCAGTGTTCTTAGATTAGATGCAACACTTTGAAAGAGTATAATATAAATTCTTGTCGTGTAAAGAAGCAGTTTAAATATGCAGCCAGGGAGTTCAAGAAATTTTGCAAAAAATACAGAAAAAAAATTAACAAGGGTATGTCAGACAGTTTTTGAGTTAAAAATATGTGAATTTTGTGCATTTATCAGCATTTTGAAAATTGTGGTTTTCTCATGGCAAATATTTAATTTTAAATGTAATTCTGTATTTGTTCTTATATCTACTTTTTCCTGAAAGAAAATATTCAAAACTATATGTGCTTTATAAAGGCCTTGTGTTATTTTACTTTTAAAAATTTCTAAGTAAATTTTAACCTATGTATAATAAATTAGATTATTTGCTAAATATTTGAAAATTGGATGGAAACAGTAGGGTGAAAGTAGATTTAGAGATTCTAGGGCAATTGAAAGAATCCATTTGGACTGAAGTTCTCATCTTACAAAGAATCATGCATGTTCCATGCAGGAAACTGGCTCAGAGTCACTTTCCTTAGAGTATAGCAAGGGCAGGATTTGCTAAGGAAGTCCATGGAGCATGCTGTGCTCTTGCGGTAGAAGGGAAGTGGCTTGGTTGCTGCATGTTGCCAGTGGCTCATCTAGAAGAGCTCTGTGGGACTTCAGCCACTGGGCACATCTGTGAGGAGGGCACAGGCAGGATCAAGCCTGACCTGGTCACAACTCGAGTGGCAATATCCATCACTGCCCGCACTAACCCGTCTGTCTTCCCCTCCTAGTTTCTCAGCACACTATAAAGAAGCAAACTCACTAGATGTACTAACTTTACGACGTGGCCCTGGTACTCAGTGCCAAGATCCACTCATGCTTCAGTTCCTAAGTCCCCAGTAAGCTGTAGTCTGTGTGGACCTGCATCTGTAGGCCTCTCTCTTCAGGTGCATGGCACCTTACCATCAGTTCTTTTACATCTGATTTTCTGACACAATCAAGATAAAGTCTCCTTGTCCACCAGAGCAGCCTGCAGTGTGCTTCTCTGTCGTGTGCTCACAGGTGTGTCGAGGCTAGCCCTTTCCATCCACTGCTGGTTCCAGGTGGTGAGGGAGCATCTTCCTCATAATCATGTCAGTCAAATCCCAGGCTCCTGCCCAGAGTCACTTCTACAGGTATCATAGCATAAGGTGGGAATCAAAAGTCAGAGTTGATCACATTGGAAGAGATTTTACAAACTCTAATTCTCTGATTCTCAAAATGCAGTTATTGACCCACAGTATTCACCATCACTCATGTTGACAGAAAATAACAGATTCCTATGGACTAATTTTCATTAAATAAAACCTAATTTATGGACATGGAAGCTGGAAATCAGAATGTTGCTCAGATCTTATATATCACATGTAATCATTTTAATCATTCATATATATGAACACACACACATATATATACACACATAGATATATATGTACACATCTGGGCAAGATATGATTTCTAGGAACATACACATATGATCATACATACACATACAGACACACACACATAAGCATTCTTCTGAGTGCTACAGGTTAGGTGTGCGCCATTACGAAATACGCACTATGATCGTGGTGGAAATCATTAAAAGGCGTTTTGTTGTCTGTGTGTGCCTATGTATATCTGGTCTACACATTGACACTGTCACTTGAGGAAAAAGACCCTCTGTATTCCAGTGGTATTTTTTATTATCCCTTAGGAACCTGAGCCCTAGCACTAGGCTAACCAGATTATAACTCCGTAGGAATTGAAGCAATGTGCACAATCTGTGGGGTTTCTGAGTCTCAATAAGGCACCAGCTGTCTACCAAAGGTTCATTGGTTTAGCCAAGGAAAGTGAAGCCAAATTTCTGTTGATTTAAACAACTTCCTTTTTGATGGTTCCAAAGCCTGTAGGCCAATGAGATGAGATGCACACTGTGAGTCTTCCGTACTGAGTGGGCACCTCCATCAGATCTTATAGTAATACTGTCAGATATCTCTTGATGGAATTCAATTCATGTCTGAATTAACATTTCCAAGAATCTTCCTCTCTCCCTCCTCCTCTCCCTCTCACTCTTTCTTTCCCTCTCCTCAAAGGGCGATATTATTTAAATATTATTTTAAGAAAACTCAAGCTTAATGTACTAAACATCACTGCTAAGCAGTTCTCAACCATTTGTACTATATATTAATTCATTTGGTGTATCTACTGACTCCTAATTATATAGGACAAATAAATGAATTTGCATCATGTCACTAGTTTCACATATTAAAGAACTGCATACTGTAGCAGAGGAGCAATGAGTATTCTTTCAATAATTCAGAGGGTAAATGATTTGAACACAGCTTCACATAATTCAAATATGTACGACATAAGGACTTGATAAATAATAGGCACTCAATAAACGTTGAACAAATGGTAAAATATGAATGTTGAAAGTTATTGATTTATACTTCTTTCTTTTGTACTTAGTTGTTAAAATGATCAAAGTCACCTAAAAGTTTCTAAAGTATTTTCTGTGAGTTCAGTCCTTATTATTCCTAGCAATAAGATGTAGCTGAAAAATGATACCTTTCCTAGAATTCAGAAAAATATGATCTTCATGAATCACTGGAAATTTCCAGTGGCAATGGAAATTCTGAGCTGAAGGCACATAACTTAGAATATCTGTCACTGAATGATGACTGCTCAGGCAACCGTGCTACATCCGCCGGTGACCCACTGTGCATGAGCTTAGCAGAGGTCGAGCCCTGAAAAAAACCAGCAAGAGCAGCGAAGATGTCACTGGGAGCTGGAACTGGGCTTGCACACTGCCAAAGGGTGTGGCTGTCAGGGAGGCTGCTGTCTCCATAGTCACTGTGAGTCAGCAGGAGGGTGTTCAATGGAAGTATGCAATGGCTGGTTAGCAAGAAATTAACTGAGTTCTTTTCTTTGTTTGGCTAAGAAACACATACGTGAATTTATAAAATAAGAGTCCTTCAAAAATGTAGCTAAAATAAGAGTGGCTTTAGACTGTCTAATCTGAGACTACATTAAAGGTTTGCACCTTAATGGTAGATTACGTAACCTCCCCAAAACTCGGTTCACTGTGCTGAAACTAGTAACTAAGCTAGTTTGTGAAGAATAAACTTCATAACTTACTTATATGAAATACCAAATAACCCCTCTATAACTAGGGGGAAAGCAAAGTAGAGGTGGGATACTAATTCTTTTGCCCGGAATCTGCGTGTTTATCTGACAACATGACCTAGGTGCTCTCTGTGAAGTCTGCTCCTCCTCAGCATGCCCTGAATACAGCTTTCTAGTTATAAAAGAATTCACTGATTGTCAGGATCTTGCATTCTCTAGTTGTGATCACGAATGACAACTGCTTTGGAGGAATCACGCTGACTTCACAAAGTCTCTGTGGCTGGATTTCTCTACGTCGTCCCTTAAATCTTTTGTATAGTATAATCACCTGCTTTGGCAAAGATTCTTTTGAATGTTAAGGCATCCAGTTCTTTGAGGTCTCAGAACAGAATTGAAGTCTAGTGAATCATTTTGCTCAACCAATGCAGGGCTCTGGGTCATCTTGCTATGCAGAGAATATCGGCTCAGAACCTCACCTCTGGACTTAAAAGTCATATAAGCCAGTGACATCAGTGAAAATATCAGAGTAGGTGTCTTCAAAGGCTCATCCCTTCACAGGAATACCAAACAACTGAGAAAAAAATGTCGGAATCAACTTTGTCTGCACTCTGAAAATCAATCAAAGGTTTATAAAAATCAAGTGAATACTAAACTAAGAAAAAGAAAATCTAAAAATGGTAGAAAATCCTGACACCTTTGCTTGCTCCTGACTCTGTCCCTCCCTGGTGTGGTGTGCAGTAGAAGATGCAGCCTGTGTTTCCTGATCCCTCACACAGGGCAAGAGGAACAGGTTTTATTCCCAATAAACTGCATGTGTCCAAGTCTCTTTAACGTGTTGTCTTTGTTTCATCGAATTAGAAATTTATACACCAAGGAAAACTAGTAGATATCTCTTGAAAATACAGTAAGGTGAATGAACAACCCATAGACTTCTGGGAGGAAAGATCAAAGTTGAGGCAAATGGCAGATGACCTGAAACTCTGGTAGGAAATTCTGGGGAAAGAAACTCTTTGGGGAATAAAAGCATTCGGTAGTGCCTGCTTGTGCTGAGGAGGTTTGGAAAGAAGCCGATGCCGGAGAGAGAAAAGACACTCAGAAGACACCCTGCGCAGACCTGTAGTTGTCATCCCTGGTTGCTTTTGAGGCTTAGTTCTCATCAAAAGTGAAGACTGGGAGTTCAAACGCAGCCCAGGAGTTACTGATTGCCAAAACAGACAGCCTGAAAATTCTGTGATTTTCCCCCTTTCTTAACTTCTCTGTCTTTTCTACCTACACTGCCCTCCCGCCCCAGCTCTTGCCATTGAAGGAAATCTCTATAAGAGCACTAAATAGGGTTTCAGAGATGACAAATGACAAAGAATACAGACAATGCATAGTTCCAGGAGTCACTAGATAAACAATTTGAGCATGCAACAAGCAAACAATCAATCAATCATCAATCAAACAAACAAACAAACAAACCCACAGGAAGGTAATAAATATTATTTCCAGTGTTATCACATTAAGTTCAAAATATGCAGAATGTAGTCTTACATCCACCCACTCACCCACACATTCACAAATAGAATTCAAAAGGACAAGAAAACACATGGCAAATTTACAGAAGAAATTAACAGAAATAGTTCCTGAAGGAGCATAGATCTTGGAAAGTAAACACAGTAACTGTTTTAAATACACTCAAAAGGCTAAAGGAAACATGGAGAATAATGAACAGGATATCAGGAGAGACAGAAATTATAAAAGGAAACCAAACAGAAGCACGTTCTTTTTTTTTTTTTTTTACCAGAAATGATTTTAAATATAAGTGAACTGAACTATTCCACTGAAGACAAAATCAGAATAATAGTATAAAAATCACAAATCATATCTGTGATGTGTGTGGAAGACTTTATTCATTTGCTGATTTATTTTGCAGTATTGAGATGAACCCAGGCTCTTGCCTTGCATGAGTGGTACTACTGAGCTGTTATCCCTAGCCCTGAAGACCCATTTTAAATGCGAAGAACCAGAGGTTGAGGGTGAAATGATGTAAAAAGATATTCTGTGCATAAAGTTACCAAAGGAGAGCTTAGACAGCAATGTCAAATCAAACAAAATGTACTTTCTTTCAAAAAAAAAATTACAGGAAGTCACTATATATTGATAAAGTGAATTCAGGGGCATTGCGACCAACCTACAGAAATAAAAAGGACTGGAAGAACGTGGCATTTTTAAAACCTGTATGCCAACAAGTTAGATAACCTAGACAAAATAGAAATGTTTCTAGAAACACAAAAACTTACTTAACTGACAAAAAATCAAAAATCTCAACAGAAATATAACCAAAACCAAGACTAAATTACTACTCAAACTCCTCTCAACCACCACAAAACAGCAGAAATGTGAGGCCCAGGAGGTTCCTAGGGAATTTTACCAATGATTTAAATAAGGTTCACCACCAATCCTTCCAAAATACAGCAAAGAAGTGAATGCCCCTAAGTCATGTGTTAGGCTGGCAATACCATAATCCCAAAGCCAGGTAAGGACATTGAAGGAAAAAAAAAAAAACACAGAGTAATGCCCTTTATAAATCTTATGAAAGTAGATGTAAAACTCTTCACGCTGTGCCCTGTGACCCTGCCCTGTGGGGCAGGTGCCCTACCTGGCAGCTCCTTGCCTTCTCCGCCCCCTGCAGCAGGCTTTACCCTCCTAGGTCGCCACTGCCTCCCTTGGGCTCTCCATGCCCAGGCTTCTGCCCTTTTGCCCACGGTTCCCTTTCTTGCATTGCCCATATGCTAGTTTTATTTTTAATTTTTGTTGGTTCTTTTTATTTATACATAACATTAGGATTCATTTTGACAAAATTATAAAAACTTGAAATATTTTTCCTAATTCAGTCCCCAGCACTTTCCCTTCCTCTTCCCTCCTCCCTCCCCCATCCCCTTTCCTTTTCTCTATAGCTATTTTTGCCATTTATTTATAGATTTCTTCTTTATTCTGTGTCTTGTGGATATACATGATGGTGAGATTCACTGTGCTATATTTATGTACATACATAGGGAAATTAGATCAGATTCGAATGATCCCTCTTCCCTAATCTCATTCCTCCTTCCTCACCTTCAATTCCCTTTGTCTACTCCACTGATCTTTCTTTTCTTCTTTTTATTCTCCCTCCCCCCCAATTTGGATTAGCTTCTTCATATCAGAGAAAACATTTGACCTTTGACTTTTAGGGTCTAGGTTATTTCATTTACTGTGATAGTCTCCAGTTTCATCCATTTCCTAGCAAATGCCATAAAGTCACTCTTATTTATGGCTGAGTAATACTCCATTGTGCGTGTGTATATATATATATACACACACCACATTTTATTTATTCATTCATCTGTTGAAGTGCACAAAGTAGGTTCCAGAGCTTGGCTATTGTGGATTGCTATGAACACTAAAGTGGCTGTGTCATTGTAGTATGCTGATTTTAAATCTTTTGGATATACATTGAGAAGTGGGATAGCTGGGTCATAGGTGGTTCTAATCCTAGTATTTTGAGGAATCTCCATACTGCTTTCCAGAGTAATTGCATTGATTTACAATCCCACCAACAATGTGTAAGTGTATCTTTTTTTCCACATCCTCACCAACATTTATGATTAGTGTTTTTGATAATTGCCATTCTGACTGGAGTAAGATGAAATCTCAATGTAGTTTTAATTTGCATTTCCCTAATTTCTAGAGATGTTAAACATTTTTTTCATGTATTTATCACCGTTTGTATTTCTTCTTCTGTGAAATGCCTGTTCACTTCTTTTGCCCATTTATTCATTGATGCTAAGTTAATAAATAAATTTCCCATTTATTTTTTATGGTGCTAAGTTATTTGAGTTCTTTACATATTTTGGACATTAATGCCTTATCTGAGGAGTAGGTGACAAAGATTGTCTCCCGTTCTGTAGGCTCTCTCTTTGTCCTCTCATTTCCTTTGCTACGAAGAAGCTTTTTATTTTGATGAAATTCCACGTGATTATTTATTTATTTATTGTGCTTTAGTGGTCTTGTGAAGAAAGTCAGTTCCTGTGCCGACATGTTGGAGAGTTGGCCTACATTTTCTTCTAGCTGTTGCAGGGTTTCTGGTGTAATTCCCAAGTCTTTAATTCATTTTGAGTTGACTTTTGTGCAGAGATAGGGGGTAAATTTTATTGTACTACATAGAGATTTCCAGTTTTCCCAGCACCATTTGTTAAAGAGGTTATCTTTTCTCCAATGTAAGTTTTTGGTGCCTTTGCCTAGTATGAGATAACTGTATTTATGTGGGTTTGTCTCTGTGTCTTCTATCTATTCCACTGGTCCTCATGCATATTTTGGTGCCAGTACCATGCTGTTTTTGTTACTGTAGGTCAATAGCATAATTTGCATGGTTTTGTTGTTAATATGAATCTATTTTGACGTTATTGTATTTAATTTTGTCCAGCATCCTGCTTCCACATACTTGTTTGATTTCATTTTTAGAACTGTGCAACCTCCTGGACACTTTCCATCTCTCTCATGCCTGGATTCTCTGGGCGCCTTCACAGCCTGCCATCAATAAATGATTGGATATTATGTGAAGAGCTGTCACTTTGCTGAAAAACCAGGCCACAGACTGACTGGTCTGCCGTGTTTGGGTAACTTCTGGTTTTTCCCAAATAAAATAAGCCATCTGCATTTTTAGTGTGAACTATAAACCCACCATTGTGGTGGATGGATGACTCCCTGCTGTGACTTCTCCATAAACTACTATCCACAGTGATATGAGGGGAGGCAGCCACTGTGGAACTACACACAACTACAAAATCACCAGAGATAAAGATTGTGGGGAAGAGATGAAATCCATATTAGTTACTTATGTGAGGATTCATTTTGAATAAATGGGAAAACCCAAATAACCTACTGGATGAAAGAATATTAAGGCAATAATATAACTTGGAAAATTTTGTAAATAAAAGATCAATGAGTAGGTATGTTCCTAAGTACAGCAAGGACCAAGTAGAGAAGGCAAAAGAAATGCTTGCATTCAAAAGCACAATGAAACTATGAGTTGCTTGTGAATCAATCAATAAAATGAGTGTAAGTCATTTATGGAGAGATAATTGACGGCTATAAAAGAAAATCTGAATAAAAAAGCATTATGTCTGTGGTGGGAAAAGCTAGTATCATAAAGATGGAAAATCTCAAAAGATTAATATATTAATTAAGAGCTTGTTTAATCAAATTCACAAGAGGATTTTGAAGACACTTAAAATAATAATAAAAACAATATGTAATTCATGATAGTATAAATCATAAAAAAATCAGAAAATATGGTAACTAACAAGGAAGATAATGCTTCCAATGGGATAACAAAATTATTACAAAAAAGTAATCATTTCCTAGAGAATTTTTCTGGAATGTTTGACAGCTTCAGACTTGTATTTACTCATCATCCCAGTGAGATCTTGAAATCCCACCCCAATTACTCATAATAATGACTTGTACTAACTGGTCTATCCAGAAATGTGGGACCTATTCTCAACTTACTTCTTCCTCACCAGGTAGACATTGAATCTGTGAGCAGATATACTATCATTTATGCCTTCCAAATTTTTGTTTCATGTGTTTCTCCCTTTTCACTTCAACCACAATAGTCAGACTCACCACCAATTCTTTGTTCTTCATCTATACAGAGCTAGATTAGGAGAACTCCATTAGTGGTTGTCAAGTTTTCACATATATTTCATTCCAGGTTATCATTCATGCAGCCACCAGAAAAACAACAACAACAACAACAACAACAACAAATTTCTTCTTCTAAAGCTTCCCAAGCAAGCTTCAATAGTTCAGAAATCATTACATAAGCAACCACGAACACCTCCCTGGAGCTGCATGTATTGACTTGCTCCTGTGCATCTGGTAGTGGTGATCCAGAAGAAAACTCCATTTGCAAACAAGTTTGGGTCTCAGGAAGGCACCACTGCCCACATAGATTCAGAGTCATGTCTGCAGTAGAAGGTATGTTAGAATCTTTGGGCTGCTACTACAAAAATACCTTAGACTGGGTAATTCAGAAGTTACTGGAACTTCTTCTCACAGTTCCTCAGGATGGAAAGTCCAAGATGAAGGTGAGGCAGATGCAACGTCTGGCAAAGGTCTGATCCTCATAGACTGTACCTTCTATGTGCTCACGTGGCAGAGGAGTAAACAAGTTCCTTCTAGCCCCTTCTATTAGATCCTCAGTCTTACTTCTGAGGGCAAGTCATCATGACTAATCACCTCCAAAGGGCCCCAGTTCTCTAGTTCTTAACACTTCTGTATTGGAGATGGGGTTTCAACATACACATTCTGAGATAACATGAACATTTGGATCATGGCAGTAGCGAGATTTAGCTGACTCCAGAGGCCATGGATTCTCTAAGGTGTTATGCTAGCTACTACCATAGAAATTATTTTTCAGGAAGGCACTTTTATTTAGAAAATTTAGTTGATTTATTCAAAATAATAGATGCATAATACTTTGTTAATTAACCTTTGAACACTTCCATTTCACCTAGTCTCTAGTTGTTTGTAATTTCTAATCTAATTGGATATATTGACAATGGAACTAATCATTTTGTAGACTAAGCTGAATGCTGAACATTCTACAGCAGAACATTCTCAGTTCTGATTGCTCATGGTTCCAAAGCACTCGTGCTTCATTCTTGCTTTACTCTTCAGTTAGAGTCCAAGTGTTTGCATCAGACAGAAAGTCCTGGAAGATATGCAGATCTACTGTGTTGTTCAATGATGTTTCACCCTTTGACTGCTATCAACTGCCTAGCTGCATAACATTATTGGACGATATTGTCGTGGGCACGTGGCTCTGTCCATGGTAGCTGCCCATGGCTTGGTTCAAGTAGACCTTTTTAGGACTCTTTTGTAAACCATTTGCCAACTTCTAGACAGTTGAGACTCCCACCTGCATTCTATCCACATGTGATGTTGTACATCTGAAATATTATTTAGCTACATATCTGTCCCTCTTAGTGGATGGTGAATTTGAGGAAGGCACTGTGGCGTGTGTGTCATGCGGTAATGACTGTCACTACTGCATTGCAAATTCTAATATAGTCTTCATACAGGGCTAGGTCTGCACTGGGGAGCACAGTGTTAAACTAGGGACACGACCCTGTGGTGTGGCTGTACAGAGAAAGGCAGCAAGGACGCAGAGTGAATCAAGGTGCAGAGGAAACATTTAAATGCAACGAAGACGAGCCATGCAGGACGCCTTGCCCGCTGCGAGGTCCTAAGGCAGTTGTGTCCTGTGTGCCCTTGTCGACCCTCAGAGCCCTGAACATCTTCGCTGGCCCACTGTGCAGGCCCTGGAGCTACAGAAGCATCCCCTCTGTCCCCACATCCCGCTCCTGGGAGCACTCCTGCATTTCTCTAGTGAACGTTCAGGATTTTGCATTTTAGCACTTTGATTCTTCTTCCTCTCACATCCAGGACCAGAGGTTTCAACTGGAGTTTATTCTGCCCCTACCTGAGGCTATTTGACAATGTCTGGAGAGATTTTGTGCTGTCTCGGAGGGGTGGGGGATTCTAAAGGCCTACAGTGTATGGAGGCCCTGGCTGCTCTGCGCATCCACAGCAGAGGATCATTTGGTCCCAGATGTCAATAACGTTGCCTGGAGGATCCCCGACCTGCATTACGGAATCCCTTTTCAGAGCAGACAGAATGTCTTGTTCAGCTAGTGTCACCTGTGTCTAACTTACAGAATAAATTTCAATAAATATTTTCTGAATTGTGGAATACATGCTCAATTGGGAAAATGCTTTTATCTGAGCTATTTCAGTCATTAGAAAGGTCTTATGGAAGATATTTCAGAATGCTAGCTCATGGGGTGATGATCCACACATCAACAGGAAGCCCATGAGCACCTGGCTTAACCTAGCCAGCCTGTGGGGTTTCCCCAGGGTGGCCACAGACCACAGGCACCCCTCCGGCAGGCAGGCACCGAGTGTTTTCCCAAAGGCACCCCAGAAGGCCTCTGCTAGGCTCCACGCCTGGAGCTGTGGAGCAGCGTGCTGACATGCAGACCCTGTGCTGTCAGTAGGCTGGATGCCCCTTCCTAACAGGAAAGGGACCACTGCCTCTGCTCTGTCACCCTCCAGGGGCGGTGGTGCTGTCAGGTTTTTCTTTTTCTTTAGTTGTAGACACACACAATACCTATATTTTATTTATTTATTTTTATGTGGTGCTGAGGATCGAACCTAGTGCCCCACACATGCTCCACAGGCAAGTGCTCCACCACTGAGCTACAATCTCAGCCCCAGGTGCTGCCATTTTAAGCCATTGGGCCTTAATTACACCAGTCCAAAAGGGAATGGCAACCTCTATATTCAAAGCACGATTTTACTCTTGACACTTAATTTCTTCATTTACCTCATTGTTACATACACAATAATCTTTACTCACTTGATATATGGACTTAATAACCTGTTTACATACCTAGAATTTAAATGATTAGGGATTTTATTCCAACTGTAAGGTAAACCTCCTCTTTTAATTATCTCAGAATTCATCATGGTCATATATTGGATGATAATTATTAAGTTAAATATTCAACACAGTTCACTGATCTTTTCAAAATAATCCATTTAGGGAGTTAATCATCAGTTTTGAATTATTTCTTCTCCTTAGAGAATTACTATATTTTCTGTAAATCACAAGTTTAGGATCTGTTGCATAGTTATTGGGGCTATGCACATTATGCTTCATTTCTAACTTGGGCTGACTCAGATATCTCTCCTAAGAGCTACACACTTAAATGTAAGTTTCCAGCAGGGATTGCTTAATTAGCTTTTAATAAGAGAAAAATATTAGCATCTGTTTCATCATTCTTTTTAAATTCAGTGAAAGTTAAGAATTTTCAAACACTATTCAACATTGTCTTCTTTTTGAAATATTCTCAAGAACAGTTCATTAACTTGATAACTCAGGACAAAATAATATGTTTGTAAATAATATGATCACTGCCAATTCGCATAGCCTACATGCTTTAAAATTATTGTTTACTGGAAACATATGAAACCTAACTCAGTTTTGGCATTCTTTATTGTACAGTGAAGAATAACACATTGGACAGCAGCCACAGAATTTCTCTTTTTTCATGCCATTGGAAGTGGATGATTCTAATAAATGTGACTTAATAAAAAGGAACATGGTTTTTGTGTATTTCATGTGGTTATTTAACGTATTATTGCACCCTCGATGTGCACTGAAGTATGTGGAATAGAGAATACCGCAGCACGGGATATGTAACCTTCCCAGAGCAGTTTAGAATGTGCTTAGTAAACTGTTTTTTGAATTTTCATCCATAAATGCTTTGTTTATTTCTGCTTTCAGTAACATAGGTCAATGAGTTGTTTCCTAGGGCCCTTCTAAGTTCCAACCTTTTCCCACCTTGAAGACCATCATAACTTTTCATTACGTTTAGGCGTCCACATACCTCTTCATCCACTGTATTCCCCTGATCCCAAGTCTAGTGTTCTTCAAAACAAACATGAATTATCACACAAAGAAAGCACACATGCAATCAGATAGTGTTTTAGTTAGCTATTTCGCCACTGTGAGTAAAAGACCCAACCAGAACAATTATAGAGGAGAAAAAGTTTATTTGAGAGCTCACAATTTCAGAGGTCTTAGTCCACAGACAGCTGGCTCCATTCCTTGGGGCTCAAGGTGAGGCAGAACATCATGGTGGAAGAGTGGGGCAGAGGGACACAGCTCACATGATTATCAGGAAGCAGAGAGAGACTCCACTTGCCAGATACAAATATACACCCCAAAGCCCTGCCTCCAATAAACACCTCCTCCAGCCACACCCTGCCGCTTCAATTGCTGCTCAGTTAATCCCTGTCAGGGTATTAAATCATTGATTGGGTTAAACCTCTCACAACCAGATCATTGCTCCTCTAAACTTTCTTGCTTTGTCTCACATATGAGCTCTCACATCCAAACCATAACAGACAGTAACCAGACTGAAACCAGAAATAGAATGAGAAGTGCCACAGCAGAGGGAGAAGAAGGGGATGGCCATGGATCATTCCACCAGCCAGTGCCTGTGAAGTACCTCCACCTTGGATCACTTGAGCTCTTCCTGGCTTATCAGCACCTCTGATAGATGCAGAGATGTGACTGTGCCATGGATCTCCCTGTCTAGGAAAAGATTTTTCCTTCTAAGAAAGAAAAATTTTTCCAATCCATCACTACATTCTGAAAATTCTTATTATAATATAAAAGTTAAATTGCATGTTGATAAAAAATTAAAAACTTCATGTTGTTTCTTATTCTATCAAAATTTGAGAACGTAGCATTACATTTTGTCATGAAGAAGACAATAATATCAACTTCAAAATAAGTGAAATATAAAACATCACATTTGTTAGAATTCTCTCAGGATTAATTGCTTAATCTTTTTCTAAAGCCATTATTGTATGCATATTTTTTTTTTGCATTGTAGGATAAGGAAAGTGTAATGAACCAAAACTGTAATGAAGGGCATGCTTTGTCAATAGCATTCAGTGTTGTGACAGAAATAAACGAGCATGTGAAGTGATAGGCAGGACATTCATTTGTCTTAATATATTTGTAATTTCCTACTAGAAGAGGAAGCACTAAAAGTCAAACACGGGCTCAGCCATTCCATGCTTTGCTCCCTGCATTCCTTTTTAAGAGTAGTTCAAAGAAAATTTACTATTGACTCCAGGGAAGGAATTTTGCCAACCTGTTCTTCCATGATGAACAACATCCGTGAGAAATGATTTTCACAAGTGATGTATTTCAGAATTACTTTTTTTCTTTTTCTTTTCTTTTCTTTCTTTCTTTTTATTTGGTACTGGGGATTGAACTCAGGGGTACTTGACCAGTGAGCCATATCCCCAGCCCTATTTTGTGTTTTATGTAGAGACAGGGTCTCACTGAGTTGCTTAGCGCCTCACGGTTGCTGAGGCTGGCTTTGAACTCGTGATTCTCCTGTCTCAGCCTCCCAAAGTGCTGGGGTTACAGGCCTGCGCCACCATGCCCGGCTACTTGTTTTCTTGACATGTGAACGTTTTAAAATATGACTCCACTTCTGCAGTAGCCTCTTAGCCAGTCTCTTGACTTCATTCTACAACCAAACCAGAACAATCTGTGGGCACAGATCCAATCCTGTTATTTTCCATGTTGAGAAGATCCATTGGTGGCTCTGTGGGAGCCCATGTCTTCCCTCTCCACTTAGGAATCTACTAGGAATTAGGACTCTAGTTCAGAGCCGTCTTGATATATGGGCATTTTATTTTCTAGGCAAACTGTAATGCAGTTTTGTTTTCTTTCCATTTAAATCTGTGCATTTATTTCACCATAATTTTGCTAATATGGGATTCTACCTGTGGAAACACTGCTCATTCTTGAACAACTATTGGCTTTAATTGTACATCTGCTGGTGGGATACACTTTTGGTTTCAGGTTAATGTTTTTTAAGCAAATAAAGGGCCTGGGTCCCTGATCTGACAAAAATGAAGCAGCCTCATTAGAACACCCGACATCTGAAATTGAACACTGTAAATGTGTATGTGCATTGCAAAGGTCATAATTAAGCCTGTGGTAGACTCCATACAGTCTAATGGCTTGTGCTATTTGGCTACTTCTAGCAATTACTTCTACAGGAGTTTACAGTTAGTTTACTGGTTTGCTTCTTTTCCTTTCATCGGCATATGTCTCTGTTATAAATCACATAATGTACATCTGCTGGGCTTTTTGGTGCTCAGGATGCTGGCAAAGCCAGAGGAGACTATAGGAATTGCTGGCAGCATATGGCCTCTGCATCAAGAAGCAGGCAAAGTGAGGGGGTATTCAGTGCTGAACCAATTCTCCTGGGACCATGAGTGAGTCTCTGGGAGCAGGGCCCGCTCTCCTAACAGTGTTGACTGCACAATCCATTCCTGGTACTTGCTAATATCAGAGATCAGTCCCCAGACAACTTCCTAATTATTCCTCACATCTCATCAGATACCAATGGTTTAATTATTATTTTATTAAGGGGTTCTAGACTTTTAATTAGCAACATTATAGAAAGAGCCATTATCCCCCAAAAGCCTAAAATAAGTAAGTGTGAAGAAAATGATATTGTCCATAATTCCGCAGTCAGAGAAAACCGCATCACCATGATGGAATATAGCCACAGACTGGGGAAATTTTCATGCACACATATCAGCCCTGTCTGGCCTTGCCCTTTTTCTTTTCTATTTTTTCAGAATGGGCCCCACCGTGCATGCTCTTACCTAGTGTTTTCTTTATTGCATAGAATGAGTAGTGTACATTTTTATGTGTCTGCTTATTTGGATCTCCATCACTCGGTGACCATATTTTATTTGTATGGCTGAACCATGAATACCTCTTGGTTTGACATTGAGGTAATTTTCATTTTCTCCCCAATTCCAACTACATTGTAATAAACATTTCTTGTTATTTTTTGGATTATTTTTCCTCAAGTTTTGACCACGTATTAGATATCTTGTGTTTGATATATTACTTTTTTATATATCACATTGTTGCCACAGAAACCTTAGTTTTGAGTGCGTACCAAAATCATTTAGGGCTTTTTTTTTTAATTAAATACCTTATTTGTCTCCACCCTGGGGATCAGTCCAGCAGTTCTGGGGCGACGCTCAGTCATGCACAGTTTAAAGTTCTCAAATGATTCAGACGACAACCAAAGGGGTGGTGTCAAAGCTGAAAAGAATGACTTCTGTCTTGCATTAAAAATATTTCAGCAGATTGGGCGCTAGGACCTGAGGCTCACATTCACACTGAAATTAATCCCTCAACATGTGGTATTAAGAGGTGGAGACTTTGGGAAGTGACTGTCAAATCATTGGGCCAGGGCCCGGTTGAAGGGGTCCAACGCTTTCATAGAAGAGGCCCAGGGAGCTTTCTGGCCTCTCCACCACCTGAGCACACAGCAGAAGGCACCGTCTATGGTGCAGGGAGTCACCCTCACTGGACCCTAGATCTGACAGCTCTGAGATCTCAGATTTCCCAGCCCCGCAAATGGTGAGCAGTAAGTTCCTGTGGTTTATACATTACCTCATCTGAAGCATTTTCCAAGCAGCTTAAACAGGCTGGCATTGGGTAGCTGCATGTCCCTCGGGTCACATCCCATTTCTAGCTGCATTTTTTGAGCAGGTACTTGCCTTCATTCACCTTGGGGGCTACACACTAGACACAGAAGTCTGAAAAGGCTTGAGCCCTCTGAAGAGAATTCCCATGGAGATTCTGCAGTAACGGAGGGATGTGGCTGGACATTGCAGTGGACACAGATCAAGACCCAGCTCTTTCAGATTTCTCTATCTCCATCAGGGACTCCTTGCTTCCCTTCCAGTTTCTCCTGTCTTGTCTTTGTGACCAACTAGCCTTTCACTATACGGTATTCATAGTCCATGATCTCTCCTGTGTAACTGACTCTTGGGCACGTGACCCTGGTTTGTCCCTCACACCCAAATCTATGTGCAGACATCCTCACGTGACCCACTACAATGCCCATTTGAACCTAGATTTTCCCAAAAAGTTTTCCCCAAAATTCCCATTTCTGGCATGGAGTGTGTGTGTCTTCAATAAAGGCTTATTAAACTAATATTAAACAAATTAGTTTTAGAACAGCAAAAGCTGAAGGAGAACACTGCGTTTCCCACATTTTTTAAACATCTGAAGAAAACAAAACAATGGAGAACCTGACAAACGGGAATACAGGTTTGTTTGAACAGCTTGAAAATCACCTGGTGGATCCTTTATCATTCTCTGGAGACTCCACATTACTGCAGATGGTGATTTATTTAGTCCTAGTGAGTCATGAGATTTCCCTGGTGAGGCTGCTGCCTCCCATTATTAATCTAATGATGCTTGAAGAGTTTTGGGTAAAGAATGTCATCACAGATGCACTGAGGTTGTCTTGACAATCCTTTCAATAGATGGACATGTGGGCTATCACTCACGTGGCTGAGGACTACCAACACATCGGAGGCGGAACATAAACCAATTGCACTCCAGGTGCAGCGAACATCAAGGATGAACACCAGCTCCCGGGCACTGGAAGACAGTTTTCTTAGATTTATAATTCTCTGCCTTGAAATGCTGTGTGCATTTGCACATGATTGTTTTATCACTTCAAAAGTGTTTTCCGTTTCTGCCATTATACATGAAAAGTCGTAGTTGGCACCATTCTCTCTCTCTATCTTTTCAGCTGTAGGTACTGAACACTTTAACTTTCAGATTAAGCATAACTCAATTTGCCAACTTTGATATATTTGAGGATCCTTATCCTCTGGAGTTAGTTTTATTATTTTGAAAGAAGAATTTATTGAAAACTCTAATACCTATGCAGCAGTTCAACTGTGAACATCATTAGACACACAATCTTTCCTGTTTGATGCATGTTTTAATACTAATTAACAGCTTCCTTTTATGTGCCCTGTCAGATCAGAATCTCCCATGTTCCATAGTTCCTTGAATCAAGCCAGGGTTTCCTGTGCCCCCTGAACTGCGCTAATACACATTGTCAATCAAACAATGGCTTTGTTGATTCCTGTGACTTTAATTCTGTGCATTTATTTTTCCTCTTTACCATTGATATTCTATTGATGTTCAAATACAAATATGATGTATTTGAACCTCAGTGTAACCTCTTTTTTTTGGTACATTTATTGGACATCTATCTTTTTTTTGACAAACATATAAGAAGTTCCAGCTTCCCCTCTGCCCCTCCTATGTGGCTCTGTTCAAAGGCTAACTCCTCCACTTCTGGGAATCCCTTTATGGCTGAGGGGACAACCAGGTAAGCCAAATCAATAATAATCATGAACAGGAACCACCCCATCTGGACACAGGTCTAAGCTCAGGATCTAAGTCATACTGAGCCAAGCAGTGGCCTTCAGGATGGAGAGAAAGTGAGCCATAGACAGACAGAGAGTTCTTTCTCAGGGTCAAGGGTTAAATGATTTGCAGGCTGGACCCAGGCTGTACTTCCTGCTTCAGAGAGGATGCGAGTCTGCAGTGTGAGAGAGGATGAGAGGGTGGACAAAAGGAGGGTGGAGGTAGGGAGGAGGGAGTGAGCGATGAAGAGAGAAGAGGGGAAAGAGATGTGAGTAAAACAGGGACGAGAGCGAAGGAAACATGAAACTCTGGAAAGAAAGAAAAGAGATGATGGGAAGGAGACTAGGAGCGTGCCATGGAGAAAGAGATGAGGCAAAGAGGAGAGGGGTGAGAGGAATGTGGTGAGAGAGAAGAGGGAGGAAGAGATCCACTGCACAGGGAAGCCAGGAGAAAGTGCAAGACAAGAGGGTGGAAGGCAAGCAAGCAGGAGCAGAGGCCAGCCCGGCAGTGTCTGAGCCCTCTCCTTGCAGCCTCCCTCCTGCCTTGACAGCTGCACGCTCTGCACACTTACTGGGAAACGTGGACGTCCTGCCATGCATGCCTCCTTGCCGGGCACACGTACCTGTGTTGAACACCTGTCATTTTCATGTCAGTTTCCTGCCAATACGAGACGATCTTGGTCTCTTTATCCAGAAAAGGTTAATGGTTCATTCCAGAGAAATGATGTCATGTATGAAAAACACCCTGTTGTCTCTGTATGTTTCACTCAGTCATTCTTTAAAGACTATTTTTAATTAAAATGTTGAATCAGTTTTAAAATTAGATACATGCTTGTCAAATGTCTGTGATTCAAACTGAACATGACTTCAGTCATCCCAGGAAGTATACAATAAAATTCTGAAGAATCTCTAATGCATTCTGAGAGCGAGGTCTTTATTTGGGGCTGCCCTCTCGTCCCTTGCCGTGCTGGGGAACGAACAAACGTGCAGGGAATTAAGAATTAGAGGAAAGGCCAAGCACTCGACATACTGCCCACATAATTTTTGTCATCTCAGAAAAAGAAAGTCTCCAAGACTCATGAATGGAGAATCCCAGAAGAAAATGTGAGCTCTGACCCACTGAGTTTTCCAGCCCTAACCTGAGGCTCTGCCGTGCAAGATGAAGTGTGAGACCCAGGAAATGAGATCACACCGTTCAATCAGAATGCTTTGACTTTCCTGGGCAGATGTGTTTAAATTGTTGATGTTTTCCAAGCAGCATGTTTATTTCCAACCCATCTTCAGGTGTAGAAAATTATTAACCTGAATAAATTTTGCATATTGCTTTTGTGGCTTCAAAATAGTATAAAAATGAAACTACAATCATATTTTTTATCGTGTCTTTTGTGTAGAAAGGAAACAGGAACGATTTTAATACTCTTTGTAATATCTGGTCATATTTCTTGGTCATGCTATTTATAACTGAAGGATATTTTTTGTAAAATTTGATTCTATTTTTTCAGGGCTCCCAGAATTTAGTTATACTTTTCTGCCTTGATAGAAATGAATATAAAATAAAATTGTAGGCAAATCGCTTATAACTTAGATCTCGGCCAAGGACTTGGTATCTCCTGTATAGGTGAAAGGCATGAGGAAAGTGGACAAATTGGGGAAGAACCACGATGATTTGAATCTACACAGCAAGGAATGTGGAGTTAATAGAAATAGGACACACAGAAAATTGGAAAGCAGGATGTTGATCTTAGTTTGGGCCAAAATGAGCTGGAAGTATTCATAAGGCAACCAGAAATGTCATTTTTAAGTGTCTGAATTGCTTTTTCTAAAATTTGAATATTTAAATTTATGTATATGAATAAAGAAATAATATATGCCCAAAGGAAAAATTAGCATGAAGCAGAAGGACTGATCACTGATTTAAAGGGAGCATCTAACTGGAACAAGTGAAGGGTCCTGTGGTTTCTGCGAGGCACTTCATTCTGAATGGAACCAGAGATTGCTGGGCATAGCTCATTGCAGACTTGGGTAAGGACACACGCAAGATGAGCAGGGTCTACTCTTTGTTCTAAAGCAAAGAAGCCATAAAAGACAACTGAGAGACTGTCAGAAGAGAAAAATAGAAAGCAAGAACAATATATAAATTATGACCTGAAGGCTAATCATTTTCAACACCTGAAGATGAGTTGGAAATAAACCTATTGCTTGGATAATGTAAGAACTTTTATAAGTATTTAGCTAGTAGTAAAAATATTTTTGATTGAAGAGTACTTGAGCTCCACTCTTTATTTTGCATTTGAGAGCCTCAGGGCTGTAAAACAAAGTAGGTCAGATTGTACAGCTTCATCTGGGATTCTCTATTCATGAATCTTTTTATATGATAGAATAGAAAGTGTAAAGCACAGCTGATTACCCAAGTACATTGAAAAATCACATCTGTATACTTGACATTTCTGATTTCATTCTGTCAGATATTTCATTAACTGCATCTTCAAATCTGCAACTCTGGTCCTCGCCCATAGATCTGATTCATCTGCAACATCTCTGTTATGGTTTAGATATGAGGTGTCCCCCACAAGCTCATGTGTGAGACGATACAAGAATGTTCCAAGGTGGAATGACTGGGTTATGAGAGTTTTAACCTAGTCAATGCATTAATTTCCTGATGAGGATTAACTGGGGGTTAACTCCAGGCAGGTAGGGTGTGCTGGGGAGGTGGGTTAATGGGGGCTCACCTTTGGGGTATGATTTTTTCTGTGGTGAGGGTAGCTCTCTCTTCTTGCTTTCTGGTGCCATGTTCCCAGCTACTTTTCTCCACCACAGTCTTCCACCAGGACGTCCTGCCTCATCCCAGGCCCCAAGGAATGGAGCCAGCTACCTATGCACTGAGACCTCCGAGACCGTAAACCCCCAAGTAAACCTTTCTTCCCCTAATTGTTCTTTTCAAGTCCTGTGTACACTGCAATGAAAAAGTTAACTAAAACACCCTCCAGTTTTGAGATTGAAAACTCCATCCCTTCATTCACAGTGTCCTGAAAAAATCCTTGGTGATATTCTTGAGTTCTCTCTTTTTTACCATCCATTTCTAATTGCTCATATTTGAATATGATGTCCTCCCTCACCCTTCACTGCTGCCATCAGGGTGTGAGCTGAAGATTTTCAACAGCTTTTCTCAGATCGCTTCCTGTCCATCCTGGTTCCATTGCACTCTCAACACAGAAGACAGAGGTGGTTTTTTTTTTAGTATGAGATAATATATCAAAACTTTATTTAAAAATCTTTGAATTCGTTTCACCAAGGGTCAAAGCCAAAGCCCTGGAAATGCTTTGTAGGGCCTGTGAGGTCTGAGTTCTTCCTGTTCCTATGGCTTTCCCTCTCCTAAGATTGAACCATATGAACTTATATAGCTTCATCCTAGGGGTTTTCACTAGCTCATAGTGCAAAATTTCATATTTAAAAAATGCATATTATCTTATATAATGTTGCCCATCCAATTCCTTTTTTGTTTGTGATAGTCATATTCAGATGAGGCAATCACAAAGCTCAGAGCAATGGGATAATTTTCCAAAGAGACCATGAGACTGAGTTAAAAATTTAAAACAGGTCTTTCTGACTTTGGGGCACATAATTCTAACAATTAAGCTACACTGCTTCTGGTGCTGTGCTGGAAAAGTTGGATTCCCCATAGTTCATAGATATCTGCAAATATGTAGAAACACTGTTAACACTTCCCTTGAGTAAATTTCATTAGCTACAGGCTAAATATTTCCTATTCAAAATACTTGGGTCTAGAAATGTTTGGATTTTGAATTTTTTCAAATTTGAGAATATTTTCATATATATAATGAGGACTCTCGAGGGGCCTCACATCTAAACACAAAATTCATTTATGTTTAATACACATCTTCCTAGAGGAAGGTAATTTTATAAAGTACTTTTAGTGTGTCTGTGTTTTGACTGTAACTCTTACATGAGGGCATATTTTGGACCACTTTGGAGTTTGGATTTGTGGAGTCTGATGTTCCACTTGTACTGCTAGTAGTAGAAATTACTTATCACTACTGAGTTTCTCTTCTAATCCACCTAACAAACTTTATAGACTAACACTAAAAATGTCTTGCTTTGAATTCTGATTCTCTATATTGAGTATCGATTGGCTTTTTAAAAGTTCTCAGATAAACTTGCTTACATTTGATGTTATTGTTTATGTTATGTGCCATCCTTTTTTCAATCACAAACACATAATTAAGTTTTTATTCTGAAAATTAGATAATTCTTTTTTATTCTTATAAGTCTTCAACCAAAGGTGTACGGTGTTCAGGGTCCCCTGACACCCCAGGGGGATGAGTTTGGTTCTGGAGGAGCACTGAGATGCTGCCTACGCATCACAGTGGTAGTTTACTTTCATTGCAGGAGGCAAACGCACCTTGCACAGCATGCTCGTGACACGGCCAGTAGCCAAATTCTTAAAATTCTGCTGTGTGTTTTTTTTTTTTTTTTTTTTTTTTTTTTTTGGTACCAGGGATTGAACTCAGGGGCACTCGACCCCTGAGCCAGGTCCCCAGCCCTATTTTGTGTTTTATGTAGAGACAGGGTCTCACTGAGTTGCTTAGCACCTCGCCATTGCTGAGGCTGGCTTTGAACTCGCGATTCTCCTGTCTCAGCCTCCCTAAGTGCTGGGATTACAGGCTTGAGCCACCGCGCCCGGCAGCTGTGTGTTTTATAGAATCAAAAACTTTTAAGCATATCCTGGAACAAATCTACCTCTGGAAGTGCCTTGCATGCCTCTCTGTGTGTGACGGTCTATGAGTAGCCAATGATATTGTTATTTTTAAGCAGTATGAAGCACATCAATTTTTTTCTAATAATTCAAGATCGATACTACCTTATTAAATTTTAAAGTGGGCTTTATCTCTGTTTAGGTTAGCCCTCAATAATTTTTATAATATGGGTAAATTTTATTGGTAAATGTATTTAAAATAAAACTTTTAAGTGCTTCATGGCTCAAAAATCTGCATAATTTGGGAAATTTTTTGTGTGAGTTTCTCCTGTCAATGTAGCAGGCTAAGATAAGGGTAAATTTTCTGTCCTCTAATGAATTATTCAGTCTTGGTATTTGGGGTGCACAATGAAGGGGCCTTTTCATATCCTCCAGTGAAGAACTCAGATAGTGTCATCAAGAGGAAGCCTCGTCCCCTAGTTTTGTTTCTGTTCTCAATTTTCCTTTTCACTATGCAAATTGAAGGGGCTTCTCTCCATTTTAACTGGTGCAAATATTCTAAGGTGAGGTTTGCTGTCTGAGATTCAGTGCAACATTAAGATAAAAGACAACCACTTAACATTTGATGTTTGACCCAAATGTAAGTATAACTTGAAAATTTAATTCTGAATTGATAAGCAAAAATAGTCAGATAAAACTACTTTCTGAAGTTGGCTTGATCTGATCATTCTGATTTTTCTGAATTAAGCTCGTGTAGTTATGAACTCTTGACTCTTTCTGAGAACCCAGACAACGGATGTTTTAATCCCAGGAAACCTTACTTCACATGGTCCTATGAGGCATTTCATTGGGAGTATATCCACTAATGGGGTTACCTTCCCCGCTAGTGCAGAATGCTTTTGAAAATCACTCAACTCATTCCTGGTGGCTCTCAGTGCAACCTCTTGCTACTCGGACTTGGTTTTGTACGATCCATATCTCATTCTATGCAGGAGCTGTCTCACCCCTCCTAGTTGCAGGCATACTGACTCTCAACCTGGAGGAATTACAGCTACTTTCTTGCTATACAAAGGTAGCAGTCATGTTAGGATGATCCTTGAAAAGCAGTAGAATACTTACAGGCAGCTTCCCAGGAAATCTTCAATCACTCCACTAAACAGAGACTTTTCCAGAAACCCTTCTCATTGGCTTCAAATCATGTGTCTGGGTGGCCATGTAAAGGTGGGCTAAAGATTATTTAACATGACTTATAATTTGAACCTCATACAGCCTTAGGACTCAGTATTCTCTGTACGAATTTGCCATACAAAATATTCTTGGCATTTATTATTATTTCTATACTCTGAAAATGGTTTCATAGCATATTTTATATCTTAGTATAATTATATGATACAATTTCTACTTTAATCTATTGTTTCTTATATTTATCATTGTAAAATAATTGTTGAGCAATAACAAGAGAAATATGGCTTATCCTTGATCTTATCCAAAAGAACTATTATAATTTCAAATAAAGTGTGTTCTAGCTTTTTACATAAATTTACAAACATTTTGCTACATAAATAAGAATATACTGTGTGTTATTCCATAATTCAAAAAATGTACATTAATACACATTTTCTTATCTGTATGTGGAGATACATCTTGGTTTTAAACAATGGCAGACTGTATGCGTGTATTTATTCATACATGTAAGCAAATTGCCTGACTTCATACACATGGGAAAGCATTTTAAATCATTTTCAATTTGTAAAAACTGCTATTGCAAGTAATGATGTAAAAAACATTCTTATATATTCATTATTGTGTATTCCTATGTAATAATTTCCTAGAACTAGAATCTTCAGTGGAGAAGATATGAACAATAGTGCACATGTGAATATTGTTAGTGATACATTGTTTGCTAAAATTTTAGGCCAATTTGCTATCCCAACAGTGGTATATTAAAAAATCCTGCTACCAATAACCTCATAAATATTATTACTTTTCAAGCTATGATACCTCAACATTGTTGTTCAGGTCTGCCAGTAGTTGATTAATTCTACAATGGTTCTAAGATATTTTGCATGATCTCAGTCCTTGAAGTTGAATTTCACTCTTTGGCTTACCATTTTGGTATTTTGGGCAAATGTGTCATTCACAATTTTAATGAAAGTGTATGCTGAAATTATTGGTCATATGTTTTGTTCATTAGTCAAGGTTATTGATTGATTTGATATCTCCTTTGATCTGGTATACCCTCTTATTTATTGAGAATCAAGTTAAAATCAACAATTTTGGTTTTCAACTAACTTCCATCCATTTTTTGCTTTCTTATCTTTAATTGAATGATATGATTTTACTAGAAGATTGACTGATTTTGATTTTACTGATTGATTGATTTTACTAGAAGATTGATTGTACAATGATTGTTATCATTGTACAATGTTCTTCATAGCGTTAGTATTTTTCTTTTTGCCTCAAGTTTACTATTTCTGATAAAAGCATGCAGGACTTTAATCTTATTTGGTGATTTATCTTGGTATTTTCAATATTAGCTTTCATCCTTTTTGAACCCTTATTCTAAAAACATATATTATAAGCATATGTTTATTTTCAAAATCAAATTTGGCAATCTTTGTCATTTAATTAAGGTATTTAATTCTTTTATGTTTAGTGTAATAATCAAGATAGTGAAATTAGATCTACTAGCTATTGTTTATTTTTAGTGTTTTCTCTCAGACTTTCATTTTTTCTATACCTTACTTTGTGTAAATTGAAAAGTGGTCCCTATTTCTCACTTTTTGCCTTTTAGTCACATGTTTATAAACAGCTTAGAACTTACTTATAAATTTGAAGGCATGGCTTCTTCATTTGAGAGTTTCATGCTTCTATTATTTTTTCTTGTTTTTTTGTAGCTCTCAACTCTTATGATATTTCTAGATGTGATTTTCTTCACTTTTTTGTGGGAGGAGGGTACTGTGTATTGAACTCAGAGGCAATAGGCCGCTGAGCCACATCCTCAGCCCTACTTTATATTTTATTTAGAGAAAGGGTCTCCCTGAGTTTCTTAGCACCTTTGCTAAGACTGGCTTTGAACTTGAGATCTCCGGCCTCTGCCTCCCAAGGCACTGGGACTACAGGAGTGTACCACTGTGCCTGACCACATTTATTCTGCTTTTGTTTATTTTATAAAAGTTCATTTGTATACAATTGCATACCATGAAATTCATTGATTTTAAGTCTGTACTTTGGTAATTTTTGGCAAATGTATATTGTTGTACAACTATTGCCACAATGTAGTGGAGACCATTCTATCACTTTGCCTCAGAGAAATCCCTAATTTGTATCAATCTCCATTCCTAGCTCCATCTCTACTCACTTTCTGTTCCTGTACATTTGTTGACCCTGTGTTAGTGAATGGCAGTCCTTGAATCTGGAACCTGATCACTAATTTTGGAAAATCATTGATCATGATGCCTTCAGTCAGTTCTTGTTCTATTCTCTCACAGGATCCCTTCTTGGTCTTTAAGTTTATACTGTGCCTGGTCTAGCCTCCTGCTATCCTTTTTGTTGTTCTGTTCTCATAATTGATTCTTTTGTGGGCACTGCACATCTGTTTTTATTTTCCCTTCATGCATTCTGAGACTACGGAAAGCTCGTGGTCTCCTGGCTGCTGCCTCCTGTGAGTTCTTGGCCTGCTTGGGCACCCAATGCTCAAGACTGTGGGTCTCAGGAGCCAAAAATTCTCACTTTTGTCTCCCCAGTGCTATCTAGCTGTTTAAAACTCTGAGCAGCATTTCTCTTTTCGCTGCTACATTTAAATCTGATGTTCAGCCTCAGAAAGAAAATTAATATAAGAATCTTAAATTAGAACTCTCTGTATCACATCAACGATGATTATAATTTTCAGTGTATGAAGAGAACCACCAAGATGGTGACCACAAAATTAATTCTTTCTTTACTTATTCTTCAGGACACTAATGGGAGTCCTATATCTGTCTGAAAACTTGCTAATTTCTCCACTTTTGCATGAACCATTCTGTCAACTTGAAAAATATTAATTCTGGCAATGTCTTCAAAATTTACCAAGTTAAATTTATTTTTTGAAGCATTTCATTTATCTTGGAATCTTAAGTTATTTTAGGTGAAATAGATTATGGTTGAAAACATATTTTTATTGCTTTGTATAGTATTTTACCTGCTGTAATAGAGTTATTACTTCATAATTGGTTTCTTTAGGTCCATTATCATATTTTTACAAGCACTTACTGGTAGGGGAAATTTTTCCATTTCTCAGAAAGATTTTAGTTGGTTGTTATTTTCAGTCAAAAATAATCACTTTTGCAAAGATTAATTGTGCATAGAAATGGCATGAATCATGGTACATATGGAAGTTTTTGTATAATATAATAAGCTAAAAATTGCCAGATATGGGATCTTACTGTGTTTATGAGGTTGATGTCTCTGTAACAGTATCTACTTAGGAATAAGAATCCAGTGTTTTCTGGAGCAAAACTGTTCAATATAAGGTTGAGTGATTTCCTACACAAGAATCCCAGCTAATTGTTCCACTGTCGATTTTTCATAATCAGTGATTTGTAGGAAAAATAGAACATGCACTATTTTATAAAAAGGCTATATTCATTGAAGATTATTTAAGTTTTCCACAGCCCTTTGACATATTATCCTTAATTTAGGGGCTTAAAACAACAAGGAATGTATTACATTTCATGATTTTGTGGTGTGAAAATTCAGATAGGTCTTGGAAATTCCCTTGCTCCATCTGCTGCTGGGGGACATTGACTGATGGTTGGAGGTCCTGAGGTTGCCGGGGTGACCTGACTCAGACTTGCTGCGCAGGTAGAAGGCTGGCCCACGGCTGCTTCTTGCTCCCTGCGCTTAAGACCAGGGAGGCTGCTGGCTTCCTCTGCTCCAGAAGCGCTGTGATTTAGTACCAGAGGTCACAGGCCAGACCACGCTGAAAGGGAGAAGCAGATCCGCTCTTCAAGGAGTGGAACCATCCTTGTCCCCACAAATTTAAAATGGTTTCTATATATAATCCTATATTCATCTACGTGTGTGACTTAAAAGGTTGTCTTTGATTAAAAATTTAAAATCAGAGTGGTTATGCTTCCACAAATAATCAGTATTATCGCTAAAGCCACTAATGTTAATAAACATATTCCTTTGAATTTTCTCATGATTTTAAGCATCTTATCTAAATACATACTAATATGTATTTACTAATATCTAAATACAAACTAATATCTAAATACATCTTATCTAAATACATAACTATATTTTAGTTTGAAATTATTATTTTTTTCTTGACTATTATGAGCACTTTATATTATCAGCCATTCAAATATGACCTACATGTTTTTCCTAAGTCATCCTGGTGTTCTGATTCTTTGATAAATAGTAACTTATTAACTGAGTTTGTCAAATATTACACAAAGAAGCTATTTCACAGATATTTTTAAAGGCATTTTTCTCTCATTGTTATTGTTGAGATTTTGTGTTTTATCTTGCTTTGTTCTTTGGATTTACACAAAGAATGGTTACAGGATTATGCCATATTTACATAAACCAATTAACATATTTACATAAACCAATATTTACATAAACCATATTTACATAAACCAATTAACAGAATTAATGAGATTGCTGCTTAGTGAACTTAACTTTCGTGAGATACTTAAAAAGATGTAATAATTTTGAAGGTCTACACAGTTAGTTGAGGGAATTAGACCTATGTGTAGAATGAATTAAAGCTGAACTTATAATCAGTGTTTCATACTGAACACTGATAAATCAGGTACATACTGAAGTTACTTTATGACTCTAGAACTGGGAATACTAATATGGTAGCTCACGTAATCAAACATACATAGCTCCAACTGAAACCTGTTTTTGATGATCTGAGGGACTAAAGGAAATCACAGTAAGAACTGATGTATAATATCTAAAAGATATTTTTCTATCTGTTTTGAAAAATCCACCATGTGTAATTAAAATTAGACCTTGAACTCTACAAACTTTACAAGTTAGAGTTAAAAATGTTTTCTGATAGTTTTCATTAAGGAGATATCTCTAATCCACATCACTTTGATGTTGATGTATAGAATTCTTATATACTGATGTCTTATAGACATCAGTATGTAGTGTTTATCCATCCTTATTTGGTAACCAAGTTGTTGTTAGTTGATGTATCTATCTAATCAATGATAGAACTTCTGTGGAAGTACTCCAATTTAGAGGTCTTCTGAGAAGGGGGCATAGGGGCTGTAAATTCTTGATAAGATTAATCCAATTATTAGCTTGAAAAAGAACAAGTTCATTCAACCTAGTTAGGAAGAATATTCTAGCATCTTAAGTTATTTTTCATATATATATATATATGGACATATATATTCTCATTAATAATGAACTTCTAATAAAAGAGTGAAATAATCATAATGCTAATTTAATGGGAAAACCAAATGATAAATGTAACATCATGAACTCTTAAATGATGTCCTAATTAGATATCTTTAAGTAGGCTATTAGATGAATTCAAACTGAGCCTTTCATTTACTACCAAAAATATAACCTTTAATTTATAATGAAGCAGATATAGGATGGAATCCTCACCTGTGCAGTAGACAGAAAGTAGGCTAAACTGTCTGGAATCATCCTCAGTCATGCTCTTTACAGTTTGAATGTGTACTAGAAGGTTAGTATGAGGTACCTAATGCTGTTTGCTGAAAAATTTAAATAAAAAATAAGATAAAACAATTTTCTCCAATTAAGGCTCATAGCAGTTTATAAGTGGTTTGCAAATTTTCTGAGAATATTTTGAAATTTTGTTTTGGCAACAAATAAAATGTTTGAAAATATAGTCATTTTTCATAATTTTCTGTTGACTGTCATGTATAAGAATAACAATTTAGAGTTTTCACTTGGTGGTTCTTAAACCAGGGGATGACACACAAACCCCTAATTGATCTTATATATTTGGGAATATATTTTCCTCTTTAACAAATCTTTATAATAGTCAAGAATGAAATATAAAGCAATGTTTGATGCATTATTTTCTTGGTGTTTGAATATACAGGATAGATTCACTGAAATCTAATAATTAGTGCTAGTCAAGAAAAAGATGTGAGAAACACCTAAACAATATTAAAATTCCTAATAATAGTTACTGATATTTTCCAATTAATTTTTTATAATTGAATAAAAACGATAAAATATAGCAACTAAACTCATAACCCTGTAAATGTGTTGATAGTTGATATATCTATCTAATCAATGATAGAGCTTCTGTGGAAGTACTCCAATTTAGAGGTCTTCTGAGAAGGGGGCATAGGGGTTCTAAATTCATGATAAAATTAATCCAATTATTAATTGGATTAATGTGTTGATTCTGCACCTAAAAAAGCAAAACAGATCAGGTCTGAATTGACTTGCCTTCCACATCTCAGCTCTGCAATTTGGTGCCTGGCCTAGAACCCAGAGATGCTTCTGGGAGATGGCACAAAAGGAAATAAAACGAATTAGCCAAAATTTAGGATATAAGTGCATTGCTGTGAACCTGGGATCAGCTTAACATCCAAGAACATGGAGAGCAAACTTTGAAAAAATGAATCCCCTTGAACCTGTATTTTTGACATTTTTAAGTTACACAGCTGTTGAATTTCCTAATGCTCGTCACACTCAATATGTGCTTTTAGAAGAGACTCTTGTGTTGATTAGCAGATGTACCTACAGTTGACTTGTGAGCCACTAAGCGTGGTTATAGAGCCCCTTTTGTGACTGTAGAGCCCCTTCTCCTAACTCAGAGGAAGTGCTGTCTCTGGGAATCAGGTTCCCCACAGAGTCCAGGAATCAGCAGGTGGAAGAGAACTGCAGGAACCTGGCAGACATGGCCTTATCTCCCCATAGCTGCACTCATTAAACTTGCCCTTTCGGTCTCCTTCCCTACCTCTTAATGGCAGCAGGGACAGGAACACTGCTTCCCTTTCAATGTCAGGGTTTTGAAACCCGGTTCATTATATTTCAGAACGTCTGTCTTACAACTATTTTAGAAGTCGTGTTCCCTTCACCCAGCTCAGGCCTGGCTGGTGCCCTGAAGGCCTGCTGCAGTGAGAAGGGTTTCCCGGTCCTGCTGAGGCCACTGGCGCAGCCTCTCTCTGCTCTTCTGCTCCTCCTGCCTCAGCCCTAGGGCCTCTAGGACGGGGCAAGGAGAGAGGCATCCAGTAAAAAGTGTATTATTTTTCAGGCACATTATACACTTTTCTTGGTTAAAAATGATGATGGTTCTATGAAAGATATTTTTCTGGGTCCTTCAAAAGCCAAAGCTCTTGATTTTAAGGTAGTTCAACTTACGGTCCAAGCCTTTGCTAGGATAACGTTATCAGTCTTTACTTAGGGCATCCTCCCATTTTGCAGCCATGAAGGCATGTGTCTGTATTGTCCTTAAAAATGTTCTTTTTAAGGTAGACTTTTGATGTACCAAGCATTAATTCCGGCATGATTTGTAGTTGAATTTATTTTTCTTTGTCAATAGACTCAACCCCATTCATCGTGTGGACCCCATTTCCCTACTCATTTGCAATCTCAGCTGTGTTACATGCCTAGTTTCAGCTTAGGGTTTATCCCTTTTGGAATTCTATTGCTCCACTTGTCTATCTGTGTTCTACTATTCCATTACCGTAATTCTTGACACAAAGAAAAACACCCTTTCCTTGTTATTTTATTCTTATTCCACATAAACTTTAAGTATGCTTGTTAATTTGCATACAATCAAAGGTATGCATATGTGTGCAGGTAGGCAAGATTTTCACAAAACCTGGACTAAATCTGTAAAATAGTTTGGAGAGTGAGCGAATGAGAAAGAGAGAGAGAGAGAGAGAGAGAGAGAGAGAGAGAGGAGAGAGTTAGTTAACTAATTACTTCTCTCAATTTTGGAAGCTCTCAGGGTAGCCCACAAGCTGGAGAGCTGATGTTCCTGAGGTCGCAATACAGAGCTAAGCTGTAATCAGAGTCCCCGCTCCCTCTGAGTGTTGGTTTTTTTCTTAAGTGGGTCAACTAATTGCACACGTTTCTTTCACCTTATGGGCAATCATCTTCTTTACCCAAATTCTACTAATAAAAATATTTTAAAAATGCCTCCCCTCCACAGAAGCATCCAAACACGTATGACCAGATACATATGCATTTTGGGTTAGACAAGTTTACATATAAATGAATGATAAATAACGGTATTGATGGAACAATATGGAAAAAGTACACATTCAAATTATAGGAATCCATGAAAAAGAAGAAAAAGACAAAATTACAGAGAGCTTCTTTAAAGAAATAAAAGAAGAAAATTTTCTGAATCTGAGAGAAGATGTAAATATCATGTCCAGGGAGATCAAACAGATTTGATCCCAGAAAAACTATACCAAGACATTACAGTCAAACTGCCAAATATCAAAGACAGAGTGGATTCTGAAGACAGAAAGATGTAATTTGTGACACCAGGCTGTACAAGGTTCTGGGAGTATGGAGCAAAACAACACATGCATGGGCAAAGAAAACGTGGTGCCTGTTCTCACCATGTGACATGAGCCAGCCCTTCAGAAGGAAAAGTTGCCTTGTGATAACAAGGAGGAAACTGGAGGGCTTTGGGTCAAGTGAAATAAGCCAGGTGCAGGATCTCACTTAGATGTGGAATCTGAAAAGTTGAACTCACAGAGAAGGTTAGTTAGCAGGGACTGAAGGGTGGGGTTGTGGGTAAGGAAGATGTGGTCAAAGAACACAAAATTTCAGATAGGAAGTGTAAGTTTAGGAGAACTATTGTACAACATGACAGTTATAGCTAATAACAATGTAATGTATTTCTAAAAAATTGCTAAGAAAATAGTTTTTCTGTTTGCACCACTGAAGACTATAAGAAGTATGTGAGGCAACACATCTGTTTATTAGGTTGACTTACCCATTCCATAATATATACATACTTTATTTTTTAATTAGTTTATTTAATTGCATTTCAAGTCATAGTACATATATAGAGCTCAGTTTTTCCATTTCTCTGGTTGCAAACCAGATAAAATCACACCAATTGTGTCTTCATACATGCACCAAGGGTAGTGATGACAATCTCAATCAACCATCTTTACTATACCCATTCCCCTTTCCCCCTCCTCCCCCATGCCGCATCCAGAGTTCCTCCATTTCTCTTATATTTCCCATTCCCACCCCCCTTATTTATCAGCATACACTAATCAGAGAGAACATTCGGCATTTGGTGTTTTGGGATTGGCTTATTTCACTTAGCATAATGCTTTCCAATTCCATCCATTTGCCTGCAAATGCCATAATTTTATTCTCTTTTATTGCTGAATAATATTCCATTGTGTATATGTACCACAGTTTCTTTATCCATTCATCTATTGAAGGACATTTGGGTTGCTTCCACAGTTTTGCAATTGTGAATTGTGCTGCTATAAATATTGAAGTGGCTGCTTTACTGTAGT